>JACBYL010000576.1:0-165985 GCA_015266385.1 Trichoderma oligosporum | reverse complement strand
CGAAGAATTGTATATTTTATATTTTACTTTCGAACTTACTACAGCCTTGAGCAGACATCTAATAACCTCGATACGATAACCGACGCGAGCAAGTTACTCCAATCACTAATCTGACGTGTCGATCTTTTGAATCTTTCTCATCCTAGAGGTGAATTTCGCTGTTTTGGTTGGTTACTGCTAGGGCTAAGGCTCCAGACAACAATGATAATGGATGAATATGTCGAGACTTGTTGGACTGCGAATCTGCGAACAGGTCTCTAATTGTACCCTATCACGAATGGAATTCAATGCGCAAAGTCTATGGCTTACTCTTCAGACAGACAGAGAGACAGACATCTTCCTCCATGCTTCCATGTTTTTCTCGACTGCCCAGCTAGCAAAAATATATGCAGTTATTGGTGGTATGCTTTAATACGATACGAGGTATGAGGTCGAGTCATGTCATCGGCCCACATTTTCCTCTGGAATTCGGCTTATCGATAACTCACACCCCGGATTACTCACCTCTAAATGGCATTGCTGCTGATCGGGGTCAAAGCTCAGCCTTGATTCAACACTTGACTCCTCTCCCTTTTCAACATGACTGAACATATACTAGCCATTGACCGAAAGGAGTCATAGTTTAAATTTTCCTTCTTTTGTTTTTTTGGATATTTGTATGCGTATATAATGCTTGCTGGCGCCACTTCTGTCCAACTTATCAGGACACATATAATATAAATACTGCAGCTTGTCCAGCTGCACGTTTCCACAGCATAATGGCTACGAAAGCGACAAAATCCCATGAGCATGAAAAGCGGAAAGGCGAATCAGTATGCTCTCAGGATAATACCTTCTTAGGCCATACATGATTGTAAACTAATACGGGCTTGGGTAGGCATTAAGTGACTTCGCGGAGTATGTGGAACAACAGCAGATTCTCCGCTATCCAGCCTCGGCGAAGGCTGCAGAGAAGAATGAAGAGCAGGATGCGGAGCTGGATGAGCTTCTAGACAGTCTAAATCTAGTCGACTCTGCTCCGCGAATAAAGCTCAGAGACCTCGTGCTCGGATCAAATGATGACACCTTACAGAAGCTTGGGGATGTCATCACCGAACGAATGGAAGAGGGCGCAGGAGAGACAGTCTTTGATCTTGGATTTGAGAACAATGGTGAATCCATGAAGCTAACATTAGATGAGTGGAATACTGCGTATCCGAGAATAGTTGAGGCTGCGAAAAGGGTGTATGCGGACTGTCAACTTCTCTTAACTAGTAACGTTGGCGGCAACGTGGAGGCTGAGAGCACGGCCACCAACCCGACCAAAGACAAGAGTTGTAGTGGAAAGATTATCATTCGAAGGATACCAAACAAAATAGAAGACGTCATTGAGACTAGGATAGCGGTGGTCGGCAATGGTAAGTTGATTGGCCCCAAATCTGACAACGCTTGGATGATCAAACAACACATGTACTAAACGTCGTGCATGAAAATAGTCGATGCTGGAAAGAGTTCGTTACTTGGTGTACTAGTGAAGAATGATCTAGACGATGGACGAGGGAAGGCACGGGTGAATCTCTTCCGCCATAAGCATGAGATGGAAACAGGACGAACAAGCTCCGTTGGCATGGAAATTATGGGATTTGACAGCCTCGGCCAAGTCGTCACTTCAGATACCCCAGGCCGTAAGTATATATCGGCTCACAATCATCATTAACTATGGAAAGTCCACTAAGATGCATAATATCCAGGAAAACTATCTTGGGAAGATATTGGGAAGCGCAGTGCCAAGGTTATCACTTTCAGTGATTTGGCAGGACACGAAAAGTATCTGCGGACCACTGTCTTCGGCCTGCTGTCCAGCAGCCCTGACTTTTGCCTCCTCATGGTTGCAGCCAACAACGGGCTAGTTGGTATGAGCAAAGAGCACTTGGGAATTGCGCTTGCCCTGAATGTCCCAGTCATGGTCATCATCACCAAGATTGACATCTGTCCTCCCAATATTCTCAAGGAGACGATTAGTCAGGTCAACAAGATCATGAAGAGCCCCGGAGCCCGAAAGATGCCAACATTTATTACCAATCGTGAAGAGTGCATCAATACAGCAACCCAGTTTGTCAGCAAAAGGATATGTCCCGTTTTCCAGGTCTCTAACGTTACTGGCGAGAACCTCGACCTTGTGCGGACCTTTTTGAACATGCTGCCACACCATGGACATTACCATTCGGATGCGCCGTTCGAGTTTCAGGTCAATGACACGTTCTCAGTGCCGTTCACCGGCACGGTCGTCTCTGGTATCATCAAATCTGGCATGGTTCATGAAGGTGACAATGTTCTCATCGGACCAGACTCCTTAGGGCACTTCACTCCTACAGCAGTTCGTTCTATCGAGCGCAAGAGGATACGAGTACAGGTGGCGGAGGCAGGGCAATCTGCGTCGTTTGCACTCAAAAAGATGAAGCGACGAGATGTCCGGAAGGGTATGGTCATGCTTCACAGAGAAGAGGGACAAACAGGTCCAAAGGTACATCGAGAATTCATTGCAGAAGGTAAATCATAGCATAATTCGCTATCATAGAACGAGCAACGAGCGACTAATGATTGATAGTTCTTATTCTCTCTCACGCAACCACCATCAAGAAGCGCTACCAGGCCATGCTGCATGTTGGAGCCGTGTCACAGACATGTGCCATCATTGATATTGACCGTGAACTGATCCGCACTGGCGACCGTGCCGACGTAGCCTTCCGCTTTGTTCAACGTCCAGAGTACATTGCTCCTGGAGATCGGCTGCTCTTCCGAGAAGGTCGAACTAGAGGTCTCGGGATTGTTAAATCGGTAGGGTACGATCCCAAGCACCCATTAATGAATGCTCCAGATGATGGCGATAAGAATACCGATCTAGAAAAGGAGGTAGCTACTCCTATAGCTAAAAGCGATGTAATGAGTGGGACCTAGTTTGATGGATTTAGTGAGAGTGCAACAAGCGGAGAAATCTGGAACCAAGGCGGATTGGCTAGACTTGCCTGATGGATATAATTGTTGGATTTAGTTATATTGTAGTCTTGTTTTTGTTTTTCTTGTCTAAGCGATAGAGGACGTAGGTGTTTATATACATTGGATACGTGATTTGTACTGTCATTCAAGTAGTGAGTAGTGTATACTATCAAGTAGTGCATACTATCAAGTAGTGTATACTATCTAATCCATCTATCGCAAGTAATAGCTGTCTTGTGTATCATTATATATTGTTACATATTATCAAAGCTCATCAACCATTATTCCAGCACTCCGCAGCAAGCTTTGCCTATAGCACTCGCACCAACTTTATAGCATCACCATAACCGGCACAATGCTCCTCAAAGATATATACAAATCGCGCTACCTTCTATAACGAATCGTCATTGTAATCCCTACACATCAATACAGCTACTGGGGAGGCTAATAACGAGAAATTAAAGAGTGAATAGAATCAGGCAGGATACCAGCTTAAGAGAACCAAAGGATTGGGACGGTGCAGGAGTAGTTACACGTAAAACCGAAGGCCTAACAATGGTGGCAATAAGCATGGATTCATTACATAACAATATCGTTTGCTAGTCATTATATGTAGTACACGATACATGTATAGAACACTCTAATAGGAGGCTTTTCAACAAATTGAAGCTGTAAATATTGCAATCACTGCAACATGATCGACATTTCCACTGTATCCTGTAAGTCTTTAGCTTGAGCTATTAAATCATTTGATTTTTGCATTACAATTGCTGTTATATTATGCTTAATAGATTTGTTGCCAATCTGGGACAATATGGTAAGACATCGAGAAGGATGGCTGAGACACTATAGTGAGACACTGTAGGAACAAACAACTAGAATACGCGTACGAATAGTATACTTATTTTAGTTAAGACAGTTGATCTGCAGTATTTAGGAACATTACAACGACGAAATGTTGGAGTTTACACGAAAGCCGAATGAGATATAATTTGGTCCCGGGTAGGCTGGATGGATATTAATGTGAGAACGCGGTCGATGACGCCTTGGATGACAACCTTGAAGTCACTACGAAGTATGCACTACTAGGGACTGCAAAAAATATACAACTCGTACTCTCTAGTAATAGACAGATTCCAGATCCATCTAAATTATACATTGCATAGAAGCAATATCCGTTACTCAAAACGATGGACACAAAGCGCCAGCTCCTCACTACTCAAATCCAGAAGTTTACCAGAAAAGGAAAGCATCTCAAAGGTGGCAACCCATCTGTCTATACGAAGTATGGAGCATACGAGTAAGCATATACGAAGTAGCAGTAGCAGTAGCAGTAAGTAGTACCTTTACCCATATGCAAGTAAGTATTACGAAGCACACCACTTCCAAAAATGCTGACATCTGGTTGCATCACGGATGCCCGGTGATACAATCGCCGGTCCGGTCCATGGAAGCGACGCTAAACTACATTTCGTATTAACGCGAATCGCGAGAAAAATAAACAGAGATTACTACTACAGTGCTACTCGTACGTACTCGTACTCCGTACTTTGTAAATAAATGCCTCTCCACATCTGAGTGGTTGGCGGAAGTGGATTAAAAGGGTTCCTCTCCATGTTATTAAAGCGAAAGCTGAGAGGGCCAAAAAGTTGGTTAGGCGGCCCCCCCTTTGGCTCGCTTGCCCGTCATAAGGCTTGTCGCATTGCGTGTTCCATCCCCCTTGCTCTCTCTCTCTCTCTCTCTCTCTCTCTCTCTCTCTCTCTCTCTCTCTCTCTCTCTCTCTCTCTCTCTCTCTCTCTCTCTCTCTCTCTCTCTCTCTCTCTCTCTCTCTCTCTCTCTCTCTCTCTCTCTCTCTCTCTCTCTCTCTCTCTCTCTCTCTCTCTCTCTCTCTCTCTCTCTCTCTCTCTCTCTCTCTCTCTCTCTCTCTCTCTCTCTCTCTCTCTCTCTCTCTCTCTCTCTCTCTCTCTCTCTCTCTCTCTCTCTCTCTCTCTCTCTCTCTCTCTCTCTCTCTCTCTCTCTCTCTCTCTCTCTCTCTCTCTCTCTCTCTCTCTCTCTCTCTCTCTCTCTCTCTCTCTCTCTCTCTCTCTCTCTCTCTCTCTCTCTCTCTCTCTCTCTCTCTCTCTCTCTCTCTCTCTCTCTCTCTCTCTCTCTCTCTCTCTCTCTCTCTCTCTCTCTCTCTCTCTCTCTCTCTCTCTCTCTCTCTCTCTCTCTCTCTCTCTCTCTCTCTCTCTCTCTCTCTCTCTCTCTCTCTCTCTCTCTCTCTCTCTCTCTCTCTCTCTCTCTCTCTCTCTCTCTCTCTCTCTCTCTCTCTCTCTCTCTCTCTCTCTCTCTCTCTCTCTCTCTCTCTCTCTCTCTCTCTCTCTCTCTCTCTCTCTCTCTCTCTCTCTCTCTCTCTCTCTCTCTCTCTCTCTCTCTCTCTCTCTCTCTCTCTCTCTCTCTCTCATCCAGCATACGAAGTACAAGTAGTTACGAGTACAGTAAAAAGGGATGTTTTTGCCAAGGCTGTTCTGGCCTGGTCTATACCAACAGTATGTATGAACGGAGAACGGAGTACATGACACACTTTTGTATAGTAGCCGAAGTCGATTTCCGAGACTTTCGCGTCAGTGCTTTTTTTTTTTGCGCTTTTTTTTTTTCTTCCTTCTTTCTTTAGTTTGGAGTATGGAGTATCCGTAGTCCCCTGGTCAAAGAGAGATGTCCACTACTTGTAGGGCGTAGACTACCTTGGCATCGCCAAGTAAGAGAGCACGGCCGGATCATCATCTTGGCGGAACTTGGGGAAAATCTTCATCAAAGAAAAGGAATAAACAAATAATAATAATCAAAAAAGAGTGAAAAAAAATTCTACTAAAAATACAGGATAACCTTACCTTAAGTTACCCAAAAGAGAACATGGTGAGATCGCTTACCGGTCCTGTTGAAAGGAGTAAGTATTACTAACTATTTGTACAGACCAAAGTGAGTGTGAGGGTGGCTATTATTGATCACGCCTCTCTTTTTTTGTTCTGCTTGTAGTATGTATTCTTCGTACAAGTAAGTATAGAGAAGCACCGTCTTACCCCTAAGTTACTGCTTGTATGTAGTAGGTACTCGAAATCCGTCCTAGACCGAGGTAGCAAGGGGTCTCGAATCTTTTTTTTTTTCTCTTACTAAGTCAGTCATTTAAAGCTTTGTCCAATGGTTGCGCAGTGTTGTTTCCGTGCCGTGTCGGTGGCATTGAAACGGTGTGACGAGCCCAAGATGGAAAAGAAAGAAATAGAGAACAAGCCCCTGCTTTCCTTTTGGCTTCCCCCGCTTAATGGGGCCAATGTTTTCTTTTTTTTTTCTTCTTCTTTTTTCTCCTGTAGTTCTGGAGAAAGAAGAGCTACGGCTCGTTCTTCGGAGAGCAAATAAAAGAGGCGAGGCCAAGGCGAAGCGGCCTATCCCGTAGGAGGGAGAAGCAAAAGCATGTTGGTTGAAAAAAATGCGGCAGAACGAGGCAATTGCGGGATAATAATGCAAAATAGAGTCATGTCATTGCAGTATAAGTACGAATGCAGGTAAGCACTCTACGGAAATACACCGTATTCTGTACCCTCTCCATGCATACCTACATTGGTAGGTAATAAGGTAGATAGACATACCTTACGGAGTACGTGCTCATAGATACCTACCTACCTACTAGACTTGTTCCTATTTAGGGACCTCGGGACAAAGATACGGAATAGTATTAATGGAGTACCTAATGTACCCCATACAGGAAATAAACAACGAGCTGTTTTGTACTAACTTATGCAGCATGTACAGGTTAATCTCTGCTTCTTTGCTCCGTAGTATGGAGTTATGGTAGAAAGAAGTGGGAATGCTCTACCCTGTAATCAAAACAAGTCTCCCCTTTTCTTTGGAGGGGGGGTTCTTTTGGGTTGGTCCGATTAAAGAAAAAGTGAGGCTTGCTTCAGGTGGAATAATGCTAGAGTTTGAAGCTATATCGACCGAGGCGGGAAGGCGATGAAGAAAAATGTCGCAAGGTAAATTTCTTATCCTTCTTTGATTTTAGTAAATAATGTCAAACGTACCGTCCGGATTTTAGGCCTACAAGTAGGTATGTATGTATGTATGTATGTATGTATGTAACTCCTCCGAATGTATGTTGGTATTCAGGCTGTTTGGCAGCTTTTAATTCAACTGCCTCTATAAAGTAATAGTAGACTTCATTGGGCATATTAATGGAATGGTGTGTAGATACTTTGTTGGCACTTGTTAGCTAGCCATTTTGCCCTGTTGGATAACTGTCGGTAGATCATTGTTGTCTCTCATTTTTTGTTTTTCTCTTTTGCCTTTTGATAATCATACCTACATACCTTGAACTCTATTGCCGTCAATCAGCCATAATTACAGCCGCTGTCTCTTTGTAAAGACTCCATTGGACCAGCGCAGCAAACTATGACAACAGCCGTGCCGCTGCCGTCGCCCGTCGTCGCTGTTGGCGTTGGCGGCCCTGCTGTCACGAGCCCCCCATTATAATTCATTTCATTCTATTCTTTCATATACAATCTATCTACATGAAGTATGTACTCGTAATTGTATGAATGGAATTCGTATGCAGGGGGAAGGGGGTGAGGGCGTGAATCCAGACAAACGAACCATCAGTATCTCAATGCCTCAAAGAAGCGGAACTAGTTGGTATAATTTCCAAATTATTTGCGGCCCTTTTTACAGCGTGCTTTCTCATCATACTTGGGGTGTATTTTCTGGTGACTCTCTCAGTAGTTTGGAGTACGGAGGCAGATTTAGCTGGTAGGAAGTAGTTAAGGTAATGAATGATAAGGATAGTAAAGCCGTAGTACATACTCCGTACATACTTACTCCGTGTTATTACCCCCAAATCCGGAATGCCGGCGAACGCAAGTCGATAGGTATCAGCTCTTATTAGCCTCTCGAGCAATAAATAGTTTGGATCAGTAATTACGGATATTCTTCTCGGACTAGGCTGAATTTGTGACAGCGAGGCTCTGACCGGAAGTGGGGAACGTCGCCCATTCTCCATGGAAGATGAGAGTACAGTACGGAGTAGCTGACTTGGTTTTGGCTCTTTGGGTGTCTCGTCCGTACAATTCAGTACAAGTACTCTAATATTGAGTAGTTTGTATACTCGTATGGAGCCCTCGTGCCCTTTAGAAACTGGAACTAGGCAGCTTTGTACATGAGAGATGTGTTGATTGCTTGATTGAGGTCTTTTTTTAAGGGGGAAAATGGATCACCAAAAGGACCATCGTTCCGAGGAGTTTTGCTTGTTGTTTACCTCCTTTTTTTTTCTTCTTCTTCTCTCTCGAAACATATTTACCGCTTTCAACCAATGGTTCTGGAACTGGCTCTTTTTTTTTCTGCTTCCGTTGGTGATTTCACTTATGCCGCGGCTTTCCTCCAGAGCGGGTAAGATGGATTTTGTCCGTGGAAATTGAGATGCCTGTCCCCGTCCCTGGCCCTGGCTCTGACGTTGTATTTCAATCAATTCGCGCATGTTTCCCCCCGGATACACCAGGGCGGGCGATTCTGATTTCCTACCTTCTTTTCCCCCCCCTGCGCGTCAAAGAAAAAAAGCCGCGGTCGGAACTAGATTGAACCGGCCGATCTGAGGGCATGTGGATACGCCTTAATCCTTGCTAGTAGGATTTTATGCTAAGCCTAAGGGACACCCCTGGTAAGCTCAACTCCTACGATCCCTACTGGGTAGGTAGTAGTAGTAGTAAGTAGTAGTAGTAAGAAGTAGTAGTAAGTGGTAGTAGTTAGTAGTAAAAGTAGTCGTGGTGGTAAGTAAAAATCGCGTCAATTCAACTCCGCGGTGTTTGCAAATTGGGGCCAGGTGATAGCCGCCTCGGGGTACGAAGGAACATGGTGGTGGTTGTGTGTTTTGTAAGGGATAGCAGGTTTGAACGTCATGAGGGTTCGTGTTGTATTCTTGTGTGTGCGTATGTGCGTGTGTGCGTGTGCGTTTGTCTGTGTGTCAATGGAATCCATCTAGACTCCTAGGATGTCATCGCTCTTTTAATCCAATCCTTCTTGTTTTGGTCGATAATCGTAGAACTTGGAATAGGCATGGAGGAATTCGAGTGGCCATGGGAAGATACGAAGTGGCTATTGCGGCAATCCTGCCATGGGTGTCATCGATTTGAGGCCGTCTTTTGAATTTGGATGAATGGAAGGGGGTGGCGAACTCAGTACAGCCAAATCGCTGGATTGAGGGTATCCCATATCATCGCCCGCTGGTGCTCCAAAGCAAGAGCATTGATCTCTGTCCCTCTGTCCCTCTGGAACCTATCTAGCTATTCATTGTCAATGAATTCCAAAAAAAGAGCCATTGCAATTGACCTTCCTCCCATCGTTGGTGTCGTCTTCAATGCAATGTGTAACCCCCTTTCCAACCTCTAGGCTAAAGAAATCCGGAAGGGATCTGCGTCGGCTAAGACAAAGAGCATATTATGTTACTTTCGTACTCGTACGTATTGTATGTGATCTCCTCTCGCAACGCTTGTACAACACTACAATAAGTTGAAAAAGAAGGAGAAGAGGACTAAAGGGAAATAAATAAATAGATAGATAAAAAAAAATTCCATCAGATGAATTTAAAGCCCAAAAGAATGAGTCTTAATGCTATGCTTCGAGGCGTCGTGTCGTGGTTGACTTGGACGAGACTAGATTGGTCATGTACTGAAGGCGGAGGTATCGTGCTGCAAATCTCTTGACTGAGAGTTTCAAAAAGAAACAAAGAAAAAAGTTAGCACGCGACAATATCTCACACACGATGACGTGCATGATTAATTAAAAAAAATAATAATATATGGAGTAGGTTGGGGGTTGGTTATGAAAATTGCCAAGTTTTATACCTCTAGACCGGCCTATTGAAGGACCACCTAGTGACTTTTGCGACTGCTTCCAAAGGCGAGCCGTCCAGCATGTCACCAGTAGATCCAAGTCTTTTTCATCAAGCATGCGCAAGAGCTTCAAGCATGGCATGGCTTGTGCTTGCGAATCTCCCGCTCTAGTTTCCGGGTGAGCGGTTGCGTCCTCCATGGCTACGATGCTGCCGCTGTTGTCTTTCCAAATCACCTGATGGTGATTTCGCCAACGATCACCAAACCCCATTTTCGCTTTAAAGTGCCCGATTGCCGAGCATGTCGACCAGCCGCCCATGACGCCGGGGGATAGCTTGACTTCTTTGTAGCACCGCGCATCGCTGGATTTACCATCTATAATGATGCGCCTGGGAGCATAAAAGTTGACGTAGGCGTCTCGAAAGAGATATATGTCGTCGTGGCGAACCCGAAGCCTGTCTCCCCTGTTGTCGCCAGAGAGGCGATATTTGACTTTTTTGACGACGTAGATTAGAGAGGTAGCTTGGAGAGGAGCAGCACTCAATTCGTAATAGATGAGCGAGGGATTGGTGGCAGAGTAGACGGATCGACCATCCAATGCTAAAGAAAGCAGTTCACCAATGGGCAATTGTACTCTTGCACCATGGTTGGACACTTCTTCATATGATGGAGGCGCATGTTCTCGTAGCGGCATGATGAGGCAGCTGCTGCGTTGCGTTGCGTTGCGTTGCTTTGCTTGCTTGCTTGCTTGGTGAGCTTGGAGCTGCTTCTGCTACTACTTACTGCTGCTGCCGCTGCTGCTGCTGCTGCCGCTACTTGCTTGCTACGACAGCTGCTTGCCGCGCGAATCGCCGACATTGAGCAAGCCCTACATGATATCTCACTTACATCGGGCGCCCCGGCAGGGCCAAGAGCCATTAATGTTTACTTTTGGCTTCTGCAAATCCCAAGCGGCCATGCCGCCAAAGCGGTGTCCCATCTCTACGGCTAAAGCGGGATTGAAGGCGCTGAGCGGCGAAAGCGGCTAACGGAGCAATTTTGCGACCGGGCCGATCGGTGTACGTACCGAGGACCAAAAACAATAAAAATAAAAAAACTGAGGCGCTATTCGTAGATTAGGTCGAGGCATTTTGAAGGGGGCCCTGCCATGGACAAGTATATGTATTCCGAGTATCCAAGTATCCAAGTACTCCGTACCTCTGGTAATAATATCACCCTTACCCAATAATCTATTCAGGTACTCGGAACTACCTACTCCATACTATTACGGACGATAAAGCACGGAGAACGGAGAACAAAGTACATGCTGATCTGAGTTGGTGGGTACACAGATAGGTACGTACCTTTCTTAGCAATTCCCGTCGCGTGAGCTAGACAGAGCGCCTGGAACAGCACAATTGCCAGTAAAAACCCGCCCTGAAAGTCGGCCGCTACCAGGGGGGAGTCTCCGTCAGTCGTCAGAACCATTTGTATCCCCTTTTATCTGCTATGGCGATCTTCAATTGGACGGGAATACATGTAACTCTACTTGGACGAAGTACTTTTGCCCTCTTTTTTTTTTTTTTTTTTTTTTTTTTTTATTTTATGTGGGTGAGTTTTTTTGTTTTTTGGTTGGGGGGGGGGGGGGGGGGGGGGCCGGCCAGCAGCGTTTGCTTTTTTATTTGCAGAAAGACGGCGATTGGTTGGAAGGGGGATGGCATGGGAAGGGCTGGGCGGATATCTTCTGTGTATGTTTTTTTTCTTTTTTTTTTTTCTTTATTGCCGACCGCCTGCAAATCGTAATTGCCAAGCGACCTTTAATCGGATGGAAGCGCTAGAAAAATGCAGCGAAGCAGCCAAGTTTGCGGGGCAACGGAGCTAAACCGGAAATGGGATGAAACTACACATGTCCAATGACGTCGATGTGGAGAAAAGACGAGGCATATCGAAACTTAGACTAATAAGCGACCAAAAGAGTCTAGGAGAAGAAGAGAGTAGTAATAAGAAATAATTAAAATAATAAAGAACGGTATAATGAAACGGGCTGAAATGCATGAGTGACATAAGATGGGGTAGCTTAAAGGAAAAAAAAGAATAGAAAATCAAGCCTCAATTCGTGACTAAACCAATTGGTGACGCGAGAGTTGAAGCAGCTTAGAATAAGCGTTTTTTTTTTTTTTTTTGTTTTTGTTTTTTTTTTTTTTAAACATCTACCGGCATTGCCATGGGGCAAAAGGCGATCCCGGGACGCACCGAAGGGAAAGAGGGGGGGGAGGAGGAGAGAGAGAGAGGAGGAGAAGAGGCTATTACACAATGACGTGGAAGACGAGGCAAAATAAAAATAAAAATAGAAGAACTCCGGAAAGGAAAGGAAATTATCACAGAATGTCGACATCAGAGCAATAACCGAGGAGAAAAAAGCTAAAGAGCTGGCAAATAATATGATAGGGGGTTGAAGGGAAACGCATCTCCGAGGTGGCTTCAAGATGCGCGATTTGGGGGATATGTGGGTGTCGTTATTGATACTACTCCTAGTACAACAACTCCTTACTCCATAGGTAGCTAAACTCGTAACTTTGAATCTGATGTGGCTTTCATTGCCCGGACAGGTTACCATTCATTAAAATACTGCTAAAACCAGCCTCCGACGTCGCTGGGGCGTCGCGACATGAAGCTTCAGGTTTTAATCATATGTACAGAGTACTATATCTACTACTAACTTGTACGAACAAAGACGCCCTGCCATTGGCACAAAGGGAAAGTAGTCTAAAAAGAAAAAGAAAGGATTGGTGCTATTGTACGTGTATGTATGTGCGCGTGTGTAATGCGGGTACCAAGTAAGCTCAAGCCCAAGGAAATTGAAACATTTTTTGATGATGCGGGATTTCCTTCGTAGAATTTTCTTTCTCAACCGGCTGTCCCGGGATGCAGTTGATCTGGGGCCCAGAGCTCCGTTTGGTGTTTTCAGGCGGCGGGCCACCAGAGGAGAATGGGATGGGAGGGGGGGGGGGGGGGGGGGGGGGCCATCGTTCTCCCAGCTACTCCGGGCGCAACCAGGTTTTTTGGCTGAACATGGTTAGAGGCGTATGGGTATGATAATTCCTGGTGCAAGGACGGAGTACATACAAGTAAGTAATGTTATAGAATAATGGGAGGGGGGTTAAATCGGATATCGGCATCGGTCGACAGGTTCGGTTGCGCCGGGACCTGACCAGTTGAATCCACCACAGAACCCTTTCGGCGCCGCTCTTTTGGTTAGTCTAGGCTCAGGATAACTCGGGCCCTCCTCATAGTACGAAGAGGTAAGAATTGGTCTTTTTTTTTTTTTTTTTTTTTTTTTTTCTTGGGCTGACCTGGCTTGGAGCCTGTTTATCTCTCGAATCAGTTTAGCCTTGGGGACGACAAGCTGCCGTCGGTCTTCGTTGGCCGAGGGGTGTGGAAGGGGTGAAGGGTGTGTGAGAATGGGAATTGGATGGAGACAGCGAGCCTCTTTTTTTTTTTTTTTTTTTCTCTTTTTTTTTTTTTTTTTTCCCTTCCTTTCCCTTTTTGGGTTCCGGGCCAGGTTTAATGGCGTCTCATTGAGAGAATTGGCGGCAATGGGCGGGCTGGGGACTACAGTAGACGCTGGAATAAATATCTCTTGGAAGCCGCCCCAGTAGAGGAATTTTCTTTCTTTCTCTTCTGCCCAGTTGCGACTTGTTGCGTCTTTTCAATTGCCAGTTTCGCGGCTGCTTCGAGGGCGCAATCTCTTCCAACAATGTCTGTCTTTCATCGCCATAAGGGCTCCCCTGGGGAGGATGATGTTGAAGCCGGTGGTCGAGAAGCCCACTCCGGTAGCACCGTCGCTCCTCCAGCATCTGAATCACTCCCCGAATACGCTGCCCTGGAGCGATACATCAGCACCTATCGTGAGGGCGCCCGCGACGACGACGCTGATTCTACGCGTCGTGACAAGCGATGGTACCAGTTCTGGAAGACGTCTGGCCCCGATGGTCCTGACGATGCTCAGCCTGCTAAGAGAGTGATGCCTGAAGCTTGGTTGGAGACGGATATTCGCACTGGTATTCGTATTAATGAAGTGGATGAGAGGAGAAAGTATGCTGGCTGGAACGAGCTGAGCGCTGAGAAGGAGAACATGTTCGCCAAGTTTTTGGGTTTCTTTACTGGTCCTATTCTTTATGGTAAGCTTTCGGATTCTCCTCCATCTTCAATTGATGAAGTGCAAAAAAGAAAAAAAAGAAAAAAGGGAGAAAGAGAATTGCTTTAGGCTAACAGTCTCTCTCTCCTACTAGTCATGGAATTGGCTGCTCTGTTAGCCGTTGGTCTCGGTGATTGGGTTGATTTCGGTGTCATCGTGGGTATCTTGATGCTCAACGCTTTCGTCGCCTTCTACCAGGAAAAGTCTGCTGCCGATATCGTCGCTTCCCTCAAGGGTGGTATTGCTATGCGTTGTACTGTTGTCCGTGATGGCCAGGAGCAGAACATTCTTGCTCGTGAGCTGGTTCCCGGTGATATTGTAAGACAAGTCTTTCTTTCATACCTTGTAAGCACCTTTACGACAAAGTGGCTAATCATTTCAATTTTTTTTTTTTTCACTTTATAGGTCATTATCCAAGAAGGTGATACCATCCCAGCTGATGTTCTCCTTATCTGCGACTACACTCGTCCTGAAGACTTCGAGATCTTCAAGCAGCTCCGTGCTGAAGGCAAGCTGGGTAGCAGCGACGACGAAGCGGAGGAAGATGAGAAAGCACAGGAGGAGAGCGTTCTCGTTCACCACCGTGCCGCTCCTCTCGTTGCTGTTGATCAGTCTGCCATGACTGGTGAATCTCTCGCTGTCGACAAGTACCTCGGTGATGTTGCCTACTACACTACTGGTTGCAAGCGCGGAAAGGCTTATGCTGTTACCACTGCTACTGCCAAGGACTCTTTCGTCGGTCGTACCGCCGATCTTGTCCAGAGCGCCAAGGACCAGGGTCATTTCAAGGCTGTCATGAACAACATTGGTACCAGCTTGCTCGTTCTCGTCATGTTCTGGATTCTCGCTGCCTGGATTGGTGGTTTCTTCCATCACATCAAGATTGCCGAGCCTGGTTCTCAGAACTTGCTCCACTACGCCCTTGTTCTCCTCATCGTTGGTGTCCCCGTTGGTCTTCCCGTCGTTACCACCACTACCCTGGCTGTCGGTGCTGCCTACCTTGCTAAGCAGAAGGCTATCGTCCAGAAGCTCACTGCCATCGAGTCTCTCGCTGGTGTCGACATTCTCTGCTCTGACAAGACTGGTACTCTCACTGCCAACAAACTCTCTATTCGTGACCCTTACGTCTCTGAGGGCCAAGATGTTAACTGGATGATGGCTGTTGCCGCTCTTGCTTCCTCCCACAACCTCAAGACCCTCGACCCCATTGACAAGGTCACTATCCTCACTCTCAAGCGCTACCCCAAGGCTCGTGAGATCCTTCAGCAGGGTTGGATTACCGACAAGTTTACTCCTTTCGACCCTGTTTCCAAGCGTATCACTGCTGAGTGCCGTCTCGGAAAGGACCGCTTCATCTGCGCCAAGGGTGCCCCTAAGGCTATTCTCAAGCTTTCCAACCCAGCTGAGGATCTTGCTGCCGTGTACAGGGAGAAGGATCGTGAGTTCGCTCGCCGTGGTTTCCGATCTCTCGGTGTTGCCTACAAGAAGAACGATGAGGACTGGGTTCTCCTTGGTCTTCTTTCCATGTTCGACCCCCCTCGTGAGGATACCGCCCAGACCATTCTTGAGGCTGCTCAGCTCGGTGTTCCCGTCAAGATGTTGACTGGTGATGCTATTGCCATTGCCAAGGAAACTTGCCGCATGCTTGCTCTCGGTACCAAGGTTTACAACTCTGAGAAGCTCATCCACGGTGGTCTCGCCGGTAGTGTTCAGCACGACTTTGTTGAGCGCGCTGACGGTTTCGCTGAAGTTTTCCCTGAGCACAAGTACAAGGTCGTCGAGATGCTCCAACAGCGTGGTCACTTGACTGCCATGACTGGTGACGGTGTCAACGATGCTCCCTCTCTGAAGAAGGCTGATTGCGGTATTGCTGTCGAGGGTTCCACTGAGGCTGCCCAGGCTGCTGCTGATATCGTCTTCCTTGCTCCTGGTCTTAGCACCATTGTCCTGGCTATCAAGACTTCTCGACAGATTTTCCAGCGCATGAAGGCCTACGTTCAGTACCGTATTGCTCTCTGTCTCCATCTTGAAATCTACCTTACCCTGTCCATGATCATCATCAATGAGACTATCCGTGTCGACCTTATCGTCTTCCTTGCCCTCTTCGCTGATTTGGCTACCGTCGCTGTCGCCTACGACAATGCTCACTACGAGCCTCGTCCTGTAGAATGGCAATTGCCTAAGATTTGGGTCATCTCCGTCGTCCTCGGTATCCTTCTTGCCCTTGGTACTTGGGTTCTCCGTGGTACCATGTATCTCCCCAACGGCGGTATCATCCAGAACTTCGGCTCTGTCCAGGAGATTCTCTTCCTTGAGGTCGCCCTTACTGAGAACTGGCTCATCTTCGTTACCCGTGGTGGCCGTACCTGGCCCTCTTGGCAGCTGGTTGGCGCCATCTTTGGTGTCGATGTCATGGCTACTCTCTTCTGTCTCTTCGGCTGGTTGTCTGGAGCTCCTCAAGTCGACGACCCTGTTGACCACGCCAAGCAGCGTCACGATGGCTGGACCGATATTGTTACCGTCGTTGTCATCTGGCTGTACTCTTTCGGTGTCACCATCTTCATTGCCATCATCTACTTCATCCTGAACAAGATTCCATGGTTGAACGATCTTGGCCGCAAGGACCGCAAGCGCAAGGATACCATTGTCGAGAACGTCATCACTGCTCTCCAGAAGCTCGCCATTGAGCATGAGACGGATGAAACGACTGGCACTAGCCGATACCTCCTTGCTGACAAGGCTATTGATACCGAGGATGAGTAAATGGAAGTTTTAATGTCGTGGATGGCTTGAGAGGCTATAGGAAAGAGAGTCGTAGCTCTTCCTGAATAACTTAATATGGTTACGACTACTCGCCTACAGGCTTCTTCTATATAACGGTGATCTGGGGAAGAGAAAGGTTGGTCAAGGGACCAAAAGTTTTTCTTTGAAAGGAGCGCGGAGCAAACTAGTTTTAACATGTGCCCATTTGCTTGGTTATTGCCTCGCAAAGGGCTTCACGTTGCTTCAAGTCAGTTGGAGGGAGAAAGGACGATAGAGTTCTCCAGCCGTGGATGCATTGTTAACCTTTTGATTCCCCCAGTCGCTAACTTAATTTAAAATCTAGTATAAACATATATTTAGTTACTATAGACTTTTCATATCTCGCTAATGTGTTATGGTTCAAAATAACTCTCTCTCTGTCTCCTGTCCCTTTTCAATCTGCAATGTGATAAAACAAGACTTTAGTTTTTCTTCTTTTCTTTTGGTAGCTTCTATTCTTTCTCGTGCCAGGACAGCTTCTTACGGACTTTAGCTACCCACAAAACTGTTCTAGAAGTGTATAAATGGCGCAAGCTAAGTAAATTTTTTTGGTTTTGAAACTACGGGGTGCGCCACCGGAGTTCGCGAAGTCTACATGATGGAGAAGGTTTCGGAATCTCGGCTCTGGCATCTCTTTTACTACTGTTAGCGTGAAGCTTTAGTGCCATTTATTCCATGATCTTATTCTCCTAGTGATCTAGTGGCGTGCTCTAGCATTGAGGCGAATATGTATTGTTATTGCTTTGCTGGGACAAGCTATGACAAGATACAAGCCACATTGATTCAGACTGAAACTTTAAGTTTTATATATCATATAATAACTTAAATTCTTTCTTCTATAGCTGATTTTATAACTGACGACATATTTTTAGTTTGACGCCCCAATGATGATAGATATATCTTAATATCAGTATCAAGCATACATCCGTTTTACGCTATTTTTATGAGAAGCTGATGTATATCTTATACCATGCAGCAGCTTCACTGGCCATAGTTTCTGTATGCTACGGATATAGTTAGCTCTTCTATCTGTCAGCTCGTCGTTACAATTGGGTTTTGGCCATCACGATGTTTCTACGGCTCAAGAGTCCATTCAAGCTGGGGTCATGAGCCAATTGCCCTTTGTTGGTTGGCTGGTGTTTGGGAATTGGTTGTTCTAGAGCTGGCTGACTGGCCCTAGAGCATCTGTTTTGGTAATTGGCTATCTCCATGTTGGCTGTTGCTCCCAGGTTCGGGACAATTTCCATATTCATCGGTCCAAATCGATCTCCTCTAATAACTGCTAATGTAAGTCGTAAAGCTTGGTGTAGCTTTGGGTATCGATAGTACGATCACGTCGGAAATCATAATAGACGTGTCTATTGCGGGTCGGCATAGTAGTTATGAGGACTCTAATGAAGCGCATAATGCCTTTGAGAATAAGCTGCATATGCATAAGAGAGGAGACGAGAGCTTGATGGGTACTGCGCTGCTATTAGTAGCTTCGGGTTTGAGGTCGTGTCTTAGT
Organism: Trichoderma oligosporum; assembly: GCA_015266385.1. Classification (NCBI taxonomy): domain Eukaryota; kingdom Fungi; phylum Ascomycota; class Sordariomycetes; order Hypocreales; family Hypocreaceae; genus Trichoderma; species Trichoderma oligosporum. Next base: position 147,672 of record JACBYL010000576.1, on the reverse strand, counting down.
CGAGGGTATGACAATGACAGGCTGACATTTTGAGCCTATCATATGATATCTTATAATAATGTGAAAAGAGGCAGGCGAGCAAGAAAGAAAAAGAGGCATTGAGCGGTCAGTATCCCGCATCTTCGAAGGGCCAATTTGAATAGTAGAGAAAGGTCTCCAAGATGTTGTACTGAGCACTAATCGTATTGCAACCTCTATCAATGGTACGATTTATATCATCTCTGACTTCATGCATAGGCATCACGTCTAACGCATAGTCAAGTATGGATTTATTTCTTTTTCTTCTTCTTAACTTATGTACTCTAGGCAAGAGGTATAATATATCTCTCACTGAATATGCTCGCAGCTGCTCATCATACTGCTGCGTGGAATGCAGCTGCCTTCTTACCACCCAGCTCCAAGTAGAAGCTCGTATCGGCGAAGTTGTTGTCGTATCCCACAAATTTCGCGTTGGTGGGGAGCTGATTGACTTTGAGAGCCGGCATGCTTTGGGTGCCTGGATTTGATCAGTTGGAAAATTTTCAAGAGTGAGATGAGTGAAATCCTCGGTAGCTACGTTGATTGACTGCAAAGACTCACCTTCGTTGACTTCATCAAACATGGCATTAAAGATGAAGAGAGGCTTAACGGCCATGGAGGTAAGGGCGTCAGCCTGTGCTGAGAAGAAAGAGCCGTTGTCACGGGGAAAGTAGTCGAATGCCGATGGATTAGTGCCACCGTTGAGATGGTAAGCGGATGTGCCGGGGAAGATGACGGGTGCATACTGCTTGCCGAGGGATTGCAACAGTCTAGTTGGGTTTCCCCATCATTGATTAGCTTGTAAAGTCGTCCACGTTCGCAAAGGAACACAACATTGGATCACACGTACTGCGCGTCCGGAACTTGGACAGAGGTGTGGAAGCCTGAATAGCCAGCAGCAGAATAGCCTCCAACGGTCCATGGGCTGATAAAGTCAGCCGCCTTATAAGGTTGGACGAAGCCTGTGTTGCCTGTAACATCGCCAGACCATTGCTCAGGCACGCCGATGCCGACGTACAGACCAGCCGACTTGAGCTGGTTAACAAGATTAAGAGCATCAGAAGTGCTGATCTGGAATCCAGAGAAGCCGATGCCAAAGGCCATGACGACTGGCTTGCCGTTTTGGTGGATGTAAGCCGACGACGAGGTGTAGGGCTTGATCTTGGAGTTGTAGTCGTTAAGAACCGCGGTGGCGACGCTGGCTTGAGCTGAATTGCCGCCAGATACATCGTATTCAACAATGAAGCCGAGGCCGTATTTTTCTGCTGCTGCTTGGACTTGGTTCAAGATCTGAACGGCAGTTAGATCTTAAGCCATTGGCTTTTGTAAGCTATGATACTCGAAGAAGTAATGAGCTCACCGTGATGAAGGACGTGTCGCTAACGGATTGTATAAATCTCTGTACAATGACGCCGTCGATACCGAATTGCTGCATCCATTTGAAGTGCAAGTCAATAACACCCTGGCAGGTGCTATCATAGAACTGGGCTGCTTGGCCGTTTGGCAACGTAAGGCCAGTGGTGAAAAGGCAATTAGCCGGATACTGGCTTACATCCGGGATCATGTCAATCTCGACTACCGCAATGTTAGTCATAGCAGCTAACAATTGGACAAGATACGGCTCGGCTCGGCCAGGCTAGTCTTGCAAATGGGGAATATCTCCGTACTGTTATTCGGCCCCGGAGTGTTGCCATCGGAGGACCAGTGGTTGTTCACACCGGGTCCTGGCTTACGGAACCAGCCCTGGTAGCCGTAAAGCCATTTGCCTTTGATGGTAGAGGTGTCGATCGCTGCGGCTCTAGGAGGGTGTTTATGTGATTTGTGGGACACAGCTAATGCCACCGTGGCATAGAGGAGCCACGACAGGGAAGCTTTCATGGTGAAAGGATGAAAGAATTTCGTTATGGTAAAGCTTTGTAGTAAACTCTAGAAGAGGGTAGGAGTGAATCCTTTCTGTCTAGTTTTATGTCTTGATAATGTAATACTAAGGAGTAATATGTAGTCTGAGATACCCTGTTTATATACCTATTTTTTCTCCCTTGCCCTTATATATATATATAGTGGTTTTACGGGAACGATTCAAAGTCCAATCATTGTACGGCACGATCAAGCGGTGTTGACAGTTGGGCTCTCGTTTCAGTCCCACAGTCACCCTTAGTTCAATCGCTTATTAGGCATGAACAAGGAGACCGTATGCTGATCTTACCCCAATTGATTTCGCCAACTGTCCAGCCCATGCAGATGACCTACATCTAAGTAGGCATCGCTAAATGCGGGATGCATGGTATCAATGGTGGCTGCTCTATTTATTATTATTTTTGACGCACAAACGCAACAATGGCATCTTCAACCATGTCCAATTGCCTATTAGCCGTAGGTTATTCTCTCTAGCAATAGAGTATATGTACAAAGCCACATTAACATGATTGAATGACTGCCGGATGCTCCAGCTGCCAATGCAGAGTGCGAGGTGCATGTTCAGGCACAGAATATGGAAACGGCCCGATCTAAGGAGGCTAAAGTAAGGGATAGTTTCAATGGAGCTGCGTTAAGCGGCGGCTCTCGCAACATGTCATTGTGCTAATTGCTAGATACCCCATCTTGCCCATGTCGGAGAATAATTGCATGCTGCAGTGACATTCACCTCGTGACATGACAAGACAGACAGGCAAGCAACGCTTTAATAGTAGGATGGTATAACGAGTAATCCTCGAATTTGCAGTCTTGTGCGACTAAATTTCGTCTTCATAGTCATATAAAAGTGACGAATGTTTGTGAGAAGTAATGGTACGAAGCTGCGATACAGAATGTAAGTCATTCGACTTCACTTCGTTAGGGTAATTGTAGAGCAGAGTCCCCTCGTAGCTACTTATATAGCTATATCCGATAATCTACTTTATTTTTAAAAGAATAGAAATGACTTACTGTGACTACACTATTTTGTACAATAGTGAGTGAGAGCACTCAAGCTTACGCTAAGTTTGGCTTGGGCTGATTATTACGAGCGGTGTGAGAAGTAACACTCCGCAGCAATATGGAGTCTTTAGAAACATCCGAGGGCGATTTTAGAACACAAGAAGGTGGCTAGTAATCATAGCTGCACACAAATGTGATACGAGAAGAGCAGGCTGACCCTCTGGGTGAGCATTAGGGCGCGCATTATCATCCGTTATTCATGTTTACTAACGTGCTGTTATGCCAGACCTGGCAACCTGACTTCGACAAAGAAGACCATACGGATTACCACGCTATAGCTTCGATATGTTAGATCCTTGTTATAAATCATACCACCTTTGTCCATTTTTTCTCGGAAAAGAAAGCCCGAGTAAAGAACTATAGTTAGCGTAATAATAATGAAGAGAAACAGAATTTCCATATGAGTCTAGTTCATACCGATTAAGTTGCCTCTAGCGCCGGATAGATCGAGGCTTAGACAAATTGATGATGAACAGTTTATGTCATTATGATAATTAGGAAGATTGGCGATGAAATAGTTCACGCGTAAATATTCAAAACAAGAGGTTATAAAACATTGATTAAAGAGTTTTTATTATTTCTATATTTTGTGACTTGGGCAAGCATCCTTGTATCTTACAACAACCCAGACCCTGATTATCGAAATATCATAGTTGACAAACCATAATAATCTTCTCTAAACAACAATGTCAGTCTCTAAGGTCGAGAATCCGCCAACATTCTTCGTTTCTCTTCCAGTAGCCACTCTCAGCTCCTCTGCCTACTTCTACAAATCACTCTCTTTCACCCTCTTACCCGAATTCTCCGACTCCGAAACTACCGCGCTTCGTTTCCCTCACTCTTCCAATGCCAACATCTGCCTCATGCTCCACTCCACCTCTCGTTTCGAGAACTTCATCCGTGAGGGAACAAAGATAGTGCATGCTAAGAAGGCCACGGGCGCCATATATACGCTAGGCGTCAAGAGTGGGGAAGAAGTAGACGGGCTTTTGGAAAAGGCTGAGAAAGCGGGTGGTAAGAAAGATCCTTTTGTAATGGACAAGCATGGGAAATCTATGGGAATTTATACGAGGAGCTTCGAGGATTTAGATGGTCATATTTGGGAGGCGACAACAATACTGGAAGAGAAAGCAAAGAGCGGATCCTCATCAACAACACTGGATGAGAAACCAAAGAGTGAGAAACCAAGGAGCGGAAAAACAAAGAGCAGACCTTCATCAACGATACTGGATGAGAAAGCAAAGAGCGGAACATCATCAAAGAGTGGAACTCCGTCAAATGCTTAGTTATCTATGGGAAATTGTGGATTGTTTGTTATCTAGGAGTTGCAGAAATAGGGCGTTTAGAGGCTTATTCTAATGTCTATACACTCATCAAATTTGAGTATTCGGGTTTTATTTTTATTTTTCATTCAGTGTTCACGTAAATATCAAAAGCATGAGTTATATGTCGTCTATTGTTTTGCATCTATCTATCTTGGCCAAATGGCCTTAAAACTTCTATCCTGAATAGTCACGACAATGCCAGATCATTATTTGCAGTGATAATAGCAGCTAAGTACTATATACCAACTCGGTCAATTTTGGCGTTGAGCATGACGGTTCTCAGTGTTTGGTTTATCCTACCACTGAACTAATCTCAGAACCGACGGGATACAAGAAAACGAGATGCCCTTCTTCGCAAACCTGAGTGGCATATTGCGCCATAATTTCTGACTAACCATCAATATATCCAGTCTCCCGGTGAATTCGGGAGCCTCCTTTAATACTTGGTATCTTCGCTCAACATACACGTGCTTTAGGTTCGGAAGCATGCTAGCCGCAACATTCGACAGCCATACCAAATCCTAGACGATATTAGGATGATGCGCTAAAATAATCAGCGTTTTGAGAGATGGCGGCAGCAGCCCTGGAAAAAGGTGATAATCCGGGGGAGGATATGTCGTGTCCGGTCTCGTAGGACCCCAAGTGTTTTCCCACTGGTGAAGTCTGAGCTGCGAGTCATCATGGCCTAGGAGTGGAGGAAAGAATAGAGTGTATTCAAGGCGAACATAATGAAGACCCGATGGGTATCTCTGTGATCTCGGAACCAAAAGCCTATCGTCGATGATCAACGTTTCCAAGGCTTCAAATCCACTGAAATCTTTAATCATATCATCTTTGGTAAGGCCAGGTAGCTGAGAGAAAGGCTGATAGTCCAGGTATAACCATTTCAACGTGTCGCACCTTAATACCAAGAGCTGAAAAATATCAAAAGGTGTCATCATGTTTCCATCCGTACTTTCTTTCAGGTAAGCCAAGAAGAATGAATGGAGATTCGTAGCTCGAGTCATGAGCGCCTCGACGCTGTCAAAGTTGAGATTGCACAGATCCAGGTACACTTCGGTGAGGTTACCCATGTCCAAGGGTAAAGAGGTCAAGTCTGCGAGACCAAATCCCCTCAACACTTGAAGCTGCGGTGTCGCTTCAAGGATGCCTGCTATATTTCCCAGGGATGCTCTCCAACCGCGTCTATCACAATAGCTGAGTTCCACCAATCGGGATAAACTATACGGCGCATCTTCAGGGTAGAACATGTTGTCTAAAACGAGCAATAGGCGTTCGACGTTGTGGATTCGCGTGATGACGGCGACGCAGAAGGCTTCCATCCAGATGCGTCGCCATTCGTCGCCAGAATAATCTCCAGAGGCAGGGGGTTTTGGCCCCACGAGATAAGATGGAAGGGACACTAAATATTTCTCGAGCATAGCAATTTCGTCTGGCTGTGCTGTCCATTTTTCGAACTCGCTGCTACTCACATTATCTTTGGAGCTATCAAGGTGCATCTCTCTCACTGCCCTGGCTAGATCCGGTCGCTGAAGAATTGTTCGAAAAAGAGACAACGAGCGTCCCCAGGAGGGAGGAACAAGACGATGGTACAGAATAGGCTGCGCAATGGATTGTAATTTTTTGCAGGTTTGTGAGAGGCGGGAGAGTGCCATGGCATTTCCTCTGCTCTGACACGGGGTCTACCACGCCCAGGTACTGAAAAAATGAGGCGCATTTGCACGATCGGGATCTGGCTTGTTGATATCATAGTTGGGTGAATAGCAATGACTGCAAAGCTGGCTGGCGATACAATGGATGACTTCCAACGGAAGCTCGCTGAAGGTTCTCATGATCAGGCGGAAGAGTCGCCAACGCCAGCTTCGTGATTCAGTTCCGGATAAAGATGATCAAAGATAGTAAGATATAAACGAGCTGAAGATGCTCGTGTATATATTTTTGCTGCTGTAGATGTCGTGCAGCTGTTGAAACGCTGTGCATAGCCCGACTCAAAAGATGATTAAAACGCGGGTATGGCAGTAAGAGAGAGAGAGGAAAAGAAAACAAAGCACAAGAGGCTAGAGAGTCAATGTTTAACTCGATGCAGTGCGGTATCTTGCAAAGCAGGTAGGCAGGCGCGGTACAGCATTCATTATTTATCTCAGTCGGCAAGCATACATGTGATAATCATGGCTTGCTATAGAGTTCATCTTCCATGGTCTAATTTTGCCGATTGGCTCTGCCAGATACTCACTCTCGAGATGCTGAATTCTTTGCAAATATTCTCCTTCTTGAAAGACACTCGGTAATGACAGAATCTTACGATGAACCTCCAAAGTGTACTCTGTAAATCTGCAACTTCGCATCTACGCCATTAACACCGATGAAATCGCGTCTGGTGATCCTGGAGGCTTCTGTGTCATGGAAAGCAATCTTTGGCGCTGTGAACGCAGCCTGGCATCTATGGATGTTTCTCAACAGAAGGCGTTTACTTCAAATGGAAATTTTAAAGACTGAGAGACATTTGAGGAATCCCAAGATCCAAGGGCATCGATTTGTCGTTTATAACGGCTTTGTTCGGATAGCTCAAAGGTTTAGTACCCATTTCAAGTATCTCCTGGAGACACACGGGTTCTTATAGCTCTACTGGCGGCATGCCCTTCACTTTATTCGCCCTGAATAAGTGTAAATAGTTATACTTGAATACCTGGTATACCATCAGTAAAGATGACCTTGATGCGAATGATGCTCATCTTAATTGTTCCGAAGACGATAACTGGTTGAGTTTTTCCTCGCTTACCATGAAAAAATAGAGCTGGATGGGTAGAGACTTCATTGGCTCTATGGTATACACCCTCCAAGGTTTTTTGGATATTCATTACCTCAACTAGCATCGGCATTTCCCACTGCCTTAAGATCGTGTATTTGACCCCGCATGAATGTGCTAGACTTGGTTACACTCGGAGGGCAATGCCGCGAAATTGCCGATTGAGGCTTTCTTCTTTGGAAGATTTGCCATCATGGTTGGAATGATCACATTTAGAAGGCATCTTATTATGACCATTGTCTGCTGTATGAGAAAGGCGATCATATAGTGTTGAAACGATAGTTGGGGTATCCTTGAAAGGACATTCTGACAACACGACAACCGTCATGCTCTTCCATGCTTTATTTACATTGTGCATTGGCTTTGTATTATCAACTGGTATCAAGTCTTCTGCAGCCGATGAGCCTGTAAGATGGCATAAGTTTGTCAGATCACCAGCTTCTCGTGTTATTCGGCCCGTTAGAATTGTCTCAAACAGCACGATTGGTAATGTATCTAATCCCAATGGCCTGATTGACAGAGAGGGACCGACAGTATTGAGTCGTAACGATGAAGACGATCCGTTACCAACGGTGGTAGTGGACTTTGGGCAGAATGTAGTTGGTATCCTTGGCATGGAGTTTAGCGGATCACAGAATTTGTCTGTTGGACTACCAGGCTTGAGACTGGCTTTTTCTGAGACAATGGAACATCTTACGAATCGGAGCGATTTTACGCGGTCTGATAATGCTAGCGGAGTGAGTTCAGAATCTTTACTTTTGCATTTTAAACAGTGAAGATGACTGACATAGCAGTGTAGGACGAGAAATTGACCAATGGAACAGACCAGGTAGGGTTTTCAAGGCCTGAAATCATGACAGATGAATGGCATCATCAAAACGATACAAATGCTAAGCATCAGACTCTTCAAAAAAATAGGTAGCTGTCAAGAACCAGAATTATACTTGGACAAACCTCCATGGATGTGAAAATGGTACTCAGATTTGTTCTGATGGACTTCACGGTTTCCGTTACGTCAAAATCTGGCTCGAAGCTCTTTCGGCAGACGCTCCGTACGCTTCCTCTCTAGGTTCTATTTCCATTTCGGCGCTGAGCCTCGAATGGTCTGCATATCTTGGAACTCCCAATACATTTACTGGATGGTTTCAATGTTCAGATGAAGAACTTACTCAGTGGTGGTACGACGGAGTTTATACGGTAGATATGGGGACATATGTGTTCCTTGCGAATGAGACGGAGCCTAGAGATGCTTCTAGTCTGACTTTGGAGCACAAACAAGTGATCTTTGATGGAGCGAAGCGAGATAGAGATCCGTATGTGGGAGACTTGGCTGTCTCATCGTTGACATCATACTTGTCGCATGATTTTGCTGAGTCGACACACAATGTGTTGGAAGATTTGGCTCTGCATCAGCGTGATGATGGGTGGATTCCTCCTGCAAGCATGTGAGACTCCTTCGGTGCATAGTTTTACTAGCGCTGCTATTCTAATTCAAGAAATAGAAACAATTATACCCTTCCTCTGTTCGACTATCCTCTCTGGTGGGTTGTCTGTAGTGTTGACTTTGTTATGTACACAGGGAATACATCGTATGCAGACACCTACTGGCATGTACTCGTCGGTGTGCTTGACGAGTACTATCCTTCAAAAACGAATAACGAGACTGGCCTTTTAGATAAGAATGATGAGATGGGCTACGGTGACTATGCGTTCCTGCCTCGATCAGGACCGGTAACTTATTACAATGCCTTATACGTTCGCGCTTTGTCATATGCCTCACAGTTAGCCACAAGCCTTGGCCTTGATAATGATGCAGACAGATGGTCTTCTAGAGCTACTGTTGTCGGAGCTGCACTGCTGAAAGAGAATTTTGATGAGAGCGTCGGGGCATTTTATGACGGTGGACCGTGTCCTGGACAGGCGGCAGGTACATACTGTGATGTTCATGCTCAGGATGGAAATGCTATTGCGATTCTTGCGGGAGTGACAGATGAAGAAACCTCGACTAGGATACTAGATTATTGGGGAAATACGACCTCTCAAATATATGGAAACGCATTCTACGATAGTAGCATATTGAGCCCAGGAGATCAATTCAACGATCGTGTCTATGCTTTCATCTCTTACTTTGAGATTGCAGCTCGTTTTGCCACTCCTGGACAATCATCATCTGCGTTCGATGAGATTCGAAGACTCTATGGATGGATGGCTAGCCATGATCCCCAAATCACCATGTGGGAGGGCATTGGCCCGAATGGCACCGCTTATGAGGGGGCATTCACATCCATGGCGCACGGCTGGTCGACAGGAGTTGTTTCTTTGCTGACTGGCTATGTTCTTGGTGTTAAACCTCAGACGCCCGGGTTTAAAACATGGAGCATTTGTCCTATAGTGGAGGGAGGAGGGCTGACATGGGCAAAAGGGGAGGTGCCGACGCCGAAAGGAAAGATTGGAGTTTCGTGGGAGAGGGATGGTGTTCAGTCTGGCGTGGTGTTTGTACTTGAGGTTGAGGTACCGGAAGGATCATTTGGGGTAGTTTGCGTTCCAACTCTGGGATTGAAGAATCCGAAGGTAAAGATGGATGGGAAGGTTATAGATTTGCCACTGAATGAAGATATTGGGGGAAACAATCAGAGTGTGAGGTGGATGAATGTAGACGTTACTGGCGGAAAGCATAACTTTACGGTGGGATCGTAAAATGACACATTATTCTCTTTATTCATTATGTCTTAAAATCTTTTGCAGAGGCCATTTCCCTTATGAGCAATGCTATACTCACGGCCTGGCAAGAGACATAGCACAAATCTAGTATTGAATAGTTAATCTATCGGCAAACAGCTTTGACACTCTGTGTCTGCTTTTAATTTCCATTGTTTTTTTTTTTTTTTTTTTCTTTTTTTTTTTTTTTTTTTTTTCACGAAGATGATTCTTCCACCCCTTCATTTTGGTCGTTTATTGTTTCTTCAGCTGCCTCGCTCTCTAATAGCATGCTGCCTGGAGGTGGGAAATTGGAGAATAGCAACACAGTCATTCCAACCACTGCGATTGCCTAAGATCATCACACATGATTAGTCTCTCATTTACGTTTCGGACTCAGTGATTTTCCCACTTACTGCATTGCAGAAAAACGTCGCGTAAGCCTTTCCCATACTCGACAAGGTTGAAAAAATAAATCCAAATAGTCCCTGCGTTGTCAACCGAGCAATATTCTCTACAAGGGTCACGGCATTGAGAGCATCTGCACGTTGCCAGTCCAAACACATGTCCGTGATGACACCTTTAGCCGCTGCCGCGGATCCGGAGCCGAAAGGGAGGAGTGCAGCGGCTGCAAAAGCTTTTGTTACTATCGCAGACCTATACAGTCATGTTTGACGGAAAGCTTACCGAGATAGATGTGCCACTTTTTAGTAGCAAATGCAATAATAGTAGTGAGTGCGCCATCTACAACGAGACTCCATCGTAGGAAAATAAGATCAAAGTGGCCAATTTCACGATGGTGTGCCGAGTGTGGCGGTTTTGTTGGCTCTATATCTGTCTGCTCGCCTGTGGCAGCATCGAAGTCCCCAGGCTCGGTTGGCAGCTCCTGCGTCGTTGATGAGGAGGAATCATCAGTGTCCTCGGCTGCGGAGCTGGGAGTACGCCTTATTAGGTGGCGGCCGAAATTGATGATGCGCGGGAAGATGAAGATGAGAAAAATACTCCGCATGAAGGCGAATTCGGACATGAGCCATCCATTGTCGGCTTGGTTGAAGTCGAATGCTGCGGTGGCGTACATCTGGATCATCAGAGGCGCATAATCCGTTGCGAGCTGGAGGTGCTCTAATTAGACTTCAAGCAAGAGTTATGAAGAAGAAAGGATTTGCCGTTACTTACTACGCCGAGGAAGATACCAGCGCAAAGGATAAGGATGCCGTAGTGCTTCTTTATGCCACCGCCGGATGTGCGTAGACGTTGTGGCACCAGAATCTTGAGCGGGGCAAAGAAGCCTGCGGCGCTTTGCTTGCTGAGTTTGTTCGTGTTGCTGCTCATGGATTCGGGAGAGATGTATGGAATAGCGAGACGCACGTAGGCACAGGCGATGAGGAAAGTGACGAAAGCGACAATGAAGGGAGCGGCACGAATGTCTATGGCATCGCCAATCATTCCGCCAGCTGTGAAGTCAACCAGTTAGTGGTTTGCGTCCGAGAGGAGAATGGTGAGTATCATATTTATTGAGTCAAAGAATACGCACCCAAGTACCCAATGCCTTGTCCAAGCATGATGCTTCCCTGTAATTTTCCAAAGACGACTGTCCGCCGTGATGGCTCAATGAGCTCACCAGCAATGATGTTGATTATGAGAATGTATCCTGCTGGTCCGCCAATGATAGTGATGAGCTGAGTGGATTGAATAATTAACATGCCCGCTCGCTTGCCAGCAATGACTCCGAGAATCTGCGCAAGCACTCGAATGGCGGGCACAAAGGTCTGGATAATGAGAGCCGCTCGAGGGCCAATCATTTTGACTGTCCACCCTGCGACGAAGAGATTGAGGGTTCCTAGACAGCATACATTTTAATACGATTCGCGCCTGGTAAACGTAAATAACAAAAAGGTTGAAAGATGAGAGCGGATTACTGACCACATAGCGTCGTGCTCATTCCCAGAATACTGAACTGCATAGCTGTCCCTGCGGCGATTTCATCGCGACTGCATCGCTGACCAGGGCCTTGAAATGGAGCGTGGTGGTCGTAGTAGTCGTCGCATACCATGAGATGAAAGACATACATGAGCCCATTTGGATGTTAGCTTTGAAAGGTCACGACTGGATAAACCGTGATGTCGTAACAATCATTTGAGCGGTAGGAGACTTACGGAACCTGCGTGTAGCTAAACGCAACGCAGATTAGAAATCCGGCGGCCAGTATGCGATTCTCAACGTTAGTGAAGAGACCCTTGAGCGAAGCTTTGAAGCCCTTTTTTTGGCTAGCTGAGGCCTCGTGGCCAGGGAGCAAAGGCGTAGTCTCATCTGTCGCCATTTTCCCTCGTTATACGACGATTTTGCTTATTCTTGAGCTCTATTTGCACTGACTACTGGCGGATTAGAGGAAGACGGTATGTATTTTATCTCGTTCAAGCTGTTCTAGTTAAGAATGTTGGTGGATCATCGAATTTGCATTGACGAATCGAGGCGATTGATTGCGTGCATCCCCGCCAATTGGAGATACAGGCCTCTCTCATCTCTGTGGGTCGTTTGCGCAGGGGAGTCTGTCGTTGGCCAATTACTAATACATAGTGAGATGGAGCGCCAAGTTTCTCTAATGAATTGAACGTCCTGCGATGGTTTTAATGAGTATTTACCTTTTGTTAAGTGAAGGACGTAAAGGAAGCTTGGTGTTGTGAACTTGGGATAGATATAAGTAGATGATCATAAGCTTACTTTGTATGCATTTTATAGTTCTTGTTCAATACGCTAGAACGAGACTTGGAGAACAGCGTTTGGTAACGAAGAAAAGCACTGTGCGTTCAAGATGTCGCACGAGATGTTTACTTTCAACGGGGCTTTCACTTATAATAGAAAACGTAGGCTTAGAACCCGTGAAGGGCTCTGTTTGTCGCTCTTTGGTGATACTGTTGCAATGCAATTTGGTGCCACACTAATACTAAATATGGTTCACAACATATGTATTTAACTCCTAGTAAAACGTCAAAAGCACGGCCTGTGAATCTCGCACTTGAACAGAAAGCCCTCCCTTGTTATTCGGATGGAGCACAGTTTCATACTTTCTCCCCACTCTCACTGGCTTTCCCTCTGCTAGTTCATAATCATAACTTAGACCAGCGACGGTAATGTTACTCTTCGAGAGCGCACCTGGAGCGGTCAGCAATTCAACAGTAGCATATTTGGTCCCGCGTTGCCCGGTGTTTAGAGTAAAGGTTGTGCTTGGAGCTTGTGACCTCTTGTCTTGATCACTGCTCGGAGGGTTCCATTCGCGCAAATTTAGGAGGACGACTCGTGCTAGTTGGCCGTCTTCATATGCTGTATATGCAGAATAAAAGTCGCTTTTTAGGTCTATGTTATTGATTCTTATGTTTTTGTTACTTCCAATGAATTTTGAAACCATAACATGACCGTAGTAAGGAGGATTTGTTGATGGGCCCGTGCCATTCTGAGAGATGGGCATCCAGGCGCCATAACGGTAAGCCGTTCCTTGGTGCATATGCATTCTATTTACTCCCTGTACCATTTCATTAGAGATATAATAGTGGAAAAAGGAATCATCTTCATTTACTAAAGAAGCATAGTAAAGCTCATAGTCGAGAATGAACAAGGCAGAACCAAAGACATTCGAGACTCCAAATGCTCCTTGTCCGGAGACGCTGTTTGTTTCTCCGAGAGTATAGATCCGACCGGCCTTGTGATTGAGGTTACAGAGAGATTTATGGATGGTCCCGTTTATCACCACGCTTGTGTGGTTCATGAGAGTCCCTGTTATCTCGTTAGCTGGAACTGATAGCGAAATATAAGTAATACCTTGTAGAGTCGGGCTCAGGCTAGTCGAAGAAATGTATCTGAAGCTTTCATTTAGCAACCTAGATGCTGTAATGCTTCTATTTATAGTTGTAAGAATTGCCACTCACCCGTGTTGTGATACCTCTGAGATCCATCCATCTCTATCGTAGTCAAACGTGCTATTCCAGATCGTCCAGGGAGAAAAGAATGAGTAAGGCGTTGTGATATTGTAGCAACAGGTTGAAGGAGCATAAAAACGGAGAGTTTTAGCTGGAGTCTGAATGCTTTGCGTACGATAAACCCATTCGTTGACCCAGTCCTGCTGAGTCCATGTTGGTGGACGGAACCCAGACAATGCACCGTAGTCGTTCTCGTTGCCCACCTCAAACAAGTGCAACCGATCAGAGGGAATTTGACGAAGCGACTCTATTACTTCTCCCCTAAGGTTATCCAGGAACGTAGAATCATTCTTATAGAAATTTAACCCAAAAATATACTTTGTTCCCTCAATGGCAGTAAAGGCCTCCCAAAAAGTTGGACCAATGGAAGTATTGCGAGGTTGATCAGAGTTATACGTTGGATCCCAGAAATTGATAATCTGCTCCTTTTGGTCCGGAAAGTAGGTGACATGATCCCTGATGAGCTTTATTAATGGTGTGTTATTGCTTATATATTGGATCACGTACTGAGTATTACCTCCGATACGGAGGATCTGAGGCACGTCCCCGTTGAAGGCTCGTAGGTTGGCTAAGAGATTATCCGTGAATCTGTTCGGATGAGATTTGTTCCCTATGGACAACTTGATGAGCATTTCTCCATCTAGCAAGAAAAATAATCACGCATACCATTGAAATCAACTAAAAATGCAAATTCAACAGAGAATGACTGAAAATCTAGCGAAATTGGGGGGCTTGATGATGCCGGGGGTAATCTAGCAATATCTAAATTGACTGTTTCACCCGCAGCAAGAGCCAAAAGAGGCACGACTGTTGAGACTACCAATTTTCGAATCATAGTGGAACTATGGAGTTATCCTGATGAAAATATGAACGGATTGAGAGCAATTCATTCTCACTCTTATCGAATCCACGTAATCAATGTGCTTTTGGACTCTTATACGCAATTGGCGGTATCACTAAAGCATGACACGAGGTTATTATGAGAGGGGAAATTGACATTATCTGGATTTTGTTTGCCCATTGACCACCGGTTCATAATACTAGGACTCAAATTAGCCTAAAAATGGTTCTCGACTGAAGTAAATCGATCATTCCAGTTTGAATTGAGACTCCGCATCGGATCCAGGTAAGGCTAAATCCCGACGGGATAAGATCATATCATATCATGATTTAAGCGTTCTAGTTACTGACTCCCAGAGCTCAGAGATAACAGTATCTATACAACACACACACTAACGGTCTTTCTATTAAGCAAGAATTCTCTTGCGTACGTAACTCAATGGCCTTGTAGCTTGCATACTGTTTTACTGCTACACCAATAAATATAAACAATATAGATGTTTCTCTTGCTATATGACGAGAATAAGGTCTGTATAGCGTCTGCAGACAAATAAATCTACCCCGCTGATCATCGCATCAGTGTCGAATACGGACATCTAGGAATAAGTAATCAGAATGACACGGGTAACAAAGCAGCATAACTAAACAAATCAGCTTCATCTTATTACATTTTCCAAGTCCATCAAACTCATATTCATTTATGTAGTGAAGAGATGATGTAAAACTTATGACTGATAATCCTCTCCTACATTCTGTCTAGCGAAAGTAAGGCCTGCAAACTGCCTTGGCCACTTCCCACCCCTCATCAAACGCCGCAACTAGTTCGTCTGGCAGCGGGCCCTTCTCCAAGTTTGTCAGGTTCTCTTTCAACTGATTCGCACTACTCGCTCCAATAATTACCGCGTCACCGTGCTGCTGCTTCATTAAACTGTGATGAAGAGACCATCGCAGAGCTGCCTCAGCGGTGCTGATGCCGAGTTTGGCCGCCACGGGTCTCACAACATCAAGGGCCTTGAAGTAGGTCTCGTTCCAGTATCTACTACGGTAACTGACGCCTTGTGATCGTGTGGGATCAAAACGGCTGCCTTCCTCATGGTCTGTATAGTTGAGTTTGTATTTGTCTGTGAGTATCCCTCCCGCCAAAGGATTGTACTGGTAAAACGCAATTCCGTAGTATCGCAGGCACGGAAATAGCTCTGGCTCTACACCTCGATGAAGGCCATTGTACACGCCTTGGTATACATCGGGCTTCTTCCATCCATTGCGAATGCAGATTTCACATAGCTGGGCGGTTTCCCAGGCAGAGTAGTTGCTGATTCCAAAACGCTTAAAATAGCCTTCCTCATATAGCTTGTTCACTTCGCGTAAAGTATCTTCGTAAGGCGTGTTGTGATCGGGTGCGTGCAAGTACCACATGTCAACCTGTTAACAAGTAATTAAGTTAAGTACATGCATATAAGAAATGCCTTTCCAGCTTACCTTTTCGGCGCCAAGAGCATTCAAACTATCCAAGAGGCCCTGTCGAACACTGGAAGGCTGGTGGTTGTACTGGCTATTTGGTGATAGCTTGGTATCCATGACAATGCCTCTCTTTTGCCAGTCCAATTGACCGAGGAACTTCTCGGAACTGCCTCCACCATACACTCGAGCCGTATCGATTTCAGAGTGACCAAACTGCTGGAATACATCAATAATTTCTGCACATTCTTCTAGAGTGTGAATGCGGGCTTGAGTAGCTCCTGAAGCATCAATTAGCAAAGAATTGATCTTAACGACCTGAATTGGGTCTGGCGAACCTTTCTCTCCCAGCGTCATGGCGCCGAAGACGACCTTGAGCGCTGATTTTGGTTGTGAGCTCATCTTTAAAAGGGGTTTCTCGTAAAAGTTTTTGGTTAAGTGCTGGTGCTTCTATTGGAGTTGGAGTTCAACTTGAGGACTACCTTATCCCTCTCCTTGTGACGATATTACCACAATATGGTAGCTTTTCATGAAGGGATGCTTTTATAAAGGCAACGAGAAAGCCTCCTCCGTTCATGGCGGGGTAAATGAGATATTCAACCCCGCATTTTTTAGATGATGCCATTTTAGCACGTCAAAGGTTTGGAGATAGGAGGGATATTCGGTCTCGCGGTAATAAGAGTATTTGCGCTATTTCTCGATACAAGTTTGTTTACGTTTGTCTACTGGCCTTCTTACTTAGGACTCTTTAACTTTAATTACAAACCTGAGCAGCTAGTATTCGTAATTGAGTACGAAGCATTACTTATTTGCAAGCACTTTGAGAGATCGTTCTGATTTTGTCCGGTTCGTGTATTTGATGGCTATTGAGAGAATGTTAGAAAAAACAAGGTCATGGTTAACTTTTTAATAACAATCAGAGCATTCTAAAATATATATTGAATGCGTTTATACATATGCCGGTAGATCTTAAAAGACGAAGTAAATGGCTAATCATATACGATGTCAAAATAACTCTTTCTATACATAAAATTGGTAATAACAGAAAATAAAACAAGATATGTTCCATATAATCATTATCATTTCTTCAGAGGAACAGTATCCGCGAAGAGACTGGCACTCCAGCCTGGAGGATACCTGTCCCCGACAATAGTTGCCTTATCAATAGCTTTCCTAATCTCAGCATTTTCCGCATCGCTAATATTCAATCTCAAGGCTCCCATATTCTCATCGTAGTATTTAATTCTCTTAGTACCAGGGATGGGGATAACCATATCCCACTGCTTCAATAGCCAAGCGAGGACCAGTTGTGAAGAGCTGGCTCCCTGTCGAGCAGCAATCTCCTCCAAAGTGCCAACAAGCTCCAGGTTCTTGGGGAAGTTTTCTGCAGAAAATCGAGGAATCTTTAGTCGAAAGTCTCCCTCTTCAAATTCTTGAGGTCCTTTAATTTGTCCTGTTAAAATTCCTCGGCCAAGAGGAGAATAGGCCACAACAGCGATACCGAGCTCTTGACAAGTTTTGAGCATATTTGTCTCTGGCAGCTCAATTTCAAGGGCAAATGGACTATATTCCATCTGAACCGCGGCGATCCGATGCACTGCATGGGCTCGCCTCAGCGTATCAGCTGAAACCTCTGAGAGACCCAAGTGACGAATCAGGCCCTTGCTAAGAGACCATTAGTATTTTATTAACAGCATATAACGGGACCGAGAGGCAAATTATGACTCACTTTTTAAGCTCAACCAATCCCGAAACTGTTTCTTCAATAGGAGTATTGGGATCGACTCTGTGCACATAGAACAGGTCGATGTAATCTGTCTGAAGTCGCCTCAAACTCTCTTCGACGCATTCCTTAGAATATTCAGGATCATTTCGAGCCTTGCCTCCACCTTGACTTCCGAATTTGGTCGCAAGTACAATGTCTTTTCTCTTTTCAGGGTTGCGAGCAAACCATTTACCAATGAGCTCTTCGCTGTCCCCGTAAATGTTGGCAGTGTCCCAGAATCTCTCCCCGGTTTCGTACAAGTGGTCTAAGACCTTGAAACGCTGTTCATCAGGTTCTGTGGATCCGTAGAAAGCGCTGATACCCATGGCGCCAAAGCCAATGGCTGTGACGAGAGGCCCGTCAGTTCCTAGACGTCTAGTTGGAAGAGACATGGCGAATTATGGTTTAGAAGTCCTATCTTTTCTTCTTCTTAATACTACTGCGTAGATTGATGAACGTAGAAACTGCTATTGGAATTTCAATTGTTGAGACTTAGATCACGCACTTTTATATCTTTGTTGCTGTCGAAAAGGAACACTACGGACTTAGGAATTCTCGATTGCAGCTAACCTGCTGAGCGCCATCGGGGATAAAAGTTCGGATGAAGATAGGCGGGGATCTTTGCTCCGATTCTGTGCCCTAAAATCCGACTCTAGCGGCGATATTGAGAGCCCAAATAGGCAATTATGTCTCTTCTAAGCAAAGCTGTGGTGTGAATGTGATGTCACTGAATGTCATCAATAATAAGAGGGCAAGGAAATAAGCAGCAAAATACGCAGCATATGCCTCTATCGTCTCTCCATTACTTTGCAGCAATGGCCATAGGTTTGGACCAAAGTTGCAAAGGGCACTAAGAAGCTAGCCGTCTACACGGAAAATGAAATGTAGTAAAGCAACCCGTCTTTCCAATTATCGCAGACTTGTTTCTCCTATAAAGTATGTATGTTGGTAAGTAAATGTATCATAGTAAGCTAAAGAACTGCGCTTCTTTATGAACCATACATCATTACGTCTCAAGTCTACCGAGTGGTAGTAAGTAATAGCTTGAATTCGATAGCGTAAAAAGACTTCCGTGTTTAATTTCTACTAAACAATCAATATAAGTTAAAAGCGACAAATTTGGAAGAGGCCCGCAATGAATTTGCTTATTTGGGATATTTATTTTATTTGTCTTTAAAGACAATGCAGAAGACAGGAGTTTGGGGACCATTTTAGTATCTGCCTACTCTAGCTACTTATAATTATTATCAATTAAACTATATGTGCAGACAAGTCCATTGAAAGTGGTCCCTTTGGTACATTTAAATAATATTGATCTCAATGAATGATTATAAATGCCTTTGTAGAATGGTCAAACTGTTGCCCACACACTGGAGTTGTATATATAGAGCCTCCAGCTGGTAAATTCAAAGCAGCATAATCGCGCAACTATCAGAAATATCGCTCAGATCTCATATCAATGATAAATTTTGCATAACGTGTGCCATACAATATCCACAGAATGACCTACGAAATTCCCCAGACCGTTCATCAGTGGAACGTCACTAAGGATAAAGGGTTTGCCTCCCTTATATACTCTGAGCAGCCTCTTCCTGAACTAGGAGATAGTTAGGTGTTGGTTAAATGTAAGATCAAAATGGACTTCACAAGAAAAGAAAGGAAGCAGTTCTAAAGAAGCTTATAAATAGTGGAAGCGGCATCCCTCAATGTGAGATGACACATCTCTATAGTCTCTACTTTTGCAGCACTGTCGCTAATTTACTTTAAGTACCGTGATCTGACGATGGCACGGGGGAGCTATGTTTGCCCTTCGATCCCTAACGTCATTCCAGGTTCTAATGGAGCTGGAACCGTAGTCGCAGTGGGGAAGCACGTTCGTTGCTTCACGCTAGGCGATAGAGTTATTACGTCTTTTATGCCAGACTATATTGGTGGGACTTTCCAAGCCTCTGCTGGACTCTCAGCATTTGGTGAGCTGTAGATGGCACCTTTCGCACTTATGGAGCTTTTAATGAATAGGGGCTGGTGCGAGTACCATCAAATTTGAGCTCCCTTTGAGGTCTCAACGCTGAGCTGTTCTGGAGTGGCAGCCTGGAGCGCCCTCTTTGGGGTGTCCGGTTATAAGCTGAACGCTGGACAAGGATCTTAATACAGGGTACTGGAGGCGTCAGTATATTTGCTCTGCAGTTTGCCAAAGCAGTCAGCGACAAAGTCATTGAAACAACAGGTTCTAATGAAAAATTCAAATTTTTGAAAGATCTCGGTGCTGACCATATCATCAACTACAATGAGGACGTCGAATTGGGTATCACTGCTAAGTTGTTGACAGGAGGAGTCGGCGTAGATCAAGTTGTTGAAGTGTCCGGTCTAGTATCTATGGCACAAAGCCTAGAGGCCATCAAGGCCAACGAACTATGTTAGAAGATTTGTGCCGTGCCATCGAAGCAAATACAGACAAGCTTCGCCCGGTTATCGACCCAAAAGTCTTTCGTCTAGATCAACTAAGGAAGCATATGAGTACTGATGGTCGGAGCAGCATAAGGGAAAAATTTGCATCGAGGTTGCTTAGCTGAGATTATGTTACATGGAGCACACAAGAAGATAGTTTGGTACTTAAGAGCTATAGAACATATATTCAAGAAGAGAGCTGAACACATTTTCTTCCTTTAAGGAATAATCTGAGCGCCGATGAGTAGCACACGTACATTTTTATGAAATATATTTGATGCTCTGTAAGCACATATAACCCATCGCAAACAGCAGTACAATTACATCATAATCTCTCAGACAATCAAATAAATCATGTTCATTTCTTCGTTTGTTCATATAGTAGAGTAGCTACGTAGTACCCCACACAAATCGCCAACCCTCATTTGCTGCTCATATCTTTTCTTAATTGCATCGTCATGAGGTTACAGTGACCTAGTTAACCCCGCATAGACTCCCACAGCCCCTCCTACTTCAGCTCCCAGCTGCTCTCTACCGTCGATGGCATCAAGATGGGCTTCAAGTTTGTAAAGTTGGGCACGTCAGCAATGACAGCTTCAGCTTCCGCGGCTGCCAGCACCTTATTCGCATCGTCGGCGTTTTCCCATGTCAATAAGGCTCCTCCATAAAACTGTCCACCAGGTGCAAATTTGATCACCTGCCAACTTCGAAGACCGAGAGCTGTCCAAGCTTTGCTCACCAAGGGCATATGAGTGTTAATGTAGTATTCCATGTTGAAGAAATCGTTATCACCCAGCTTGGGGTACAGAACTGTTAGGTTGGAAGCCATTTCTGAAGGTATCCCCGCACAGGTTTTCTAGTATGTAGCTATTAGTCCAAATCATTTCTTAACATGCCGTTGCTGTGGTCGGTCGTACTTTATTATCACTCTGTTTATAAAGTAGCAGCAGTAGTAGTAATGGTTGCTGTTGGCTGAATAAAGGCTGTAGGTAGCTTTTGCACTGTATTTATAGCCAGCGTCTCGTATATTAAGGTGATTGAGGATAAAAGTAGATTTCGCGCCGTCTCCGAAGATACCTCGGAGCCACGACTCCGGTTAAATTGCTAAAGCCGATCGGGCTAAACACTTCCCAGGTTAGTGAACGCGGATAGTGAAAACGGATAGAACAGAATAAAGAGGCGTAGCCAATAGCTCGATAAGCTGGAAATCTCTAGAAGCATATTCGTGAACAATTTTCAAATCTATATCTAGTTGACTTTGGCTGACTACTGGCTTTCTTAATCATACAGATGGTGCATCTATACACACTGCTTTTATTGCAATTACTATCACCGTGAATCCTTTCGCTACTGCTAGCCACTTGCTGAAGACGACTTATAACGACCACCTAATATATTTGAAATAAAGGCATAGATTTATTTTGTTTTCATCCATTGTCAAGAGCACAAAAAGATTCAACTTGAAATGGCAATAACTAGCTTCGTGTGTGGGAAAAGCAGCAAAGAAAAGATTATCAAAAAATAAGTCTGCCGCAGCGAGGACTCGAACCTCGGTTTTCAGTGTTTCACACATCAATCCACAAACTGATGTCCTCACCCCTAGACGACTGTGGCTTTAACGACATGCCGTGGGGTGCATTCCTTTTACATTATATTCTTCTGCCCAAGACGTGGATTCGCTTTGATCTTTAGGTTCAATGATTGTACTGAGACAATATAAGGTGTCTTGAACGCTCCCTCTTTTTCTAACCCTATCTATCTAAAGTTTCCTTTTCCGTTTAAGAAATTTATGTCTGAGCGCTCCTAATGCTGGCCTATTAATCCATCACGAAGCATTCCTCACTCCAGATTCGAACCACAGTCAATCACGTCTACTTCTCAGACTTAGAAAACATTGGCATAATATGATTCACCATAGCAATAATTCATAAATATCGTAAAGCGATGTGACTTGGGCACTGCCCATCTCTTAGTTGTACATGCTGTCATTTTCCTAATAGAGGACATCAGCACCAGTGCAATATCTTCCCGATCAACTGACTGTCAACGGGGGGATAGACTTCATCTGATACTTTGGCTTAGAACTGGAAGATGCAGTCAAGTCCACATGCCAAGAATGACCAAGAGAACCTCTTCAGCATTTTCAAGTGACTGGCAAAAATGTAATAACCAATAATTAAGCTTATGCTGTATATTCTCCGCTAACCTTAATTCATGATCCATTACACTTCTGAATTTCACCTTACTTATGCAGATATAATTTTCAAGTGAGAGAGGCGGCCATTTGTCTTTATGCATTTTATTAAAAAAATAGCCCCATTAACTTGCAAGTTCATCATGTTTGGTGCAGGTGAGTGACCGTTATCGCACTTTAGTATAGCACAGAGTTGCATTGAATGTATGCCAACAAAGCATGCAGTTAGGTCCAAACTGGACCCTTCACATATAATTATCAAATGATAAAAAGACCATAGGTATGCCCAAGCAAGAGGTTCCCGTCTAGACTTTCCAAAAGCAAATTAGTGAAAACAAAAATAGACTGTTAATTTGCCATGATTCTATGTTGGTGGCTTGCCCGCTTGCCTTCTCTGCGCCTCATACCCATAGCAACACTGATCTTCGCCCTGTTAAAACTTCAGAAAATGACGTCGATTATTGGATGACTGAACAGGAGAAATTTGACGAACTCTTTCAAGGAATTTTAGTACCGTTATATACATTACTGCCAAAAGTAACTGTTATGAGTAGGGCTAGTTCTCCTGGAAATCTAAGAATACTATTCACAATAACAACGGGACGAAGAGGTTTAAGTCAATATTGGCGCTCATATGGGCTCCACCACTGGCCCAACAAACACCCGTAGTCTTGGTGCCGACGATAACGGCTCTGAAGTTGCTACTATTCTTGATACACTATGTGTCATTGCGGAATCAAACTTCATCTCTAAGAACATCATTGGGTTCTACTTGTACAGTGACTAGTAAGGGGCCATTAAAGGTTCTCAGGCAATCTTCTCCAGCTATAAATCTAATAAGATCAATGTTCTCGCTATGCTCAATCAAGACATTCCTGGATTCTCGCCGAGTAATTGTCTGCTGTCTACACTGAAAATGTAGATCCATCCCTCACCCAATATGTCAAAATCATTGATTCTGAGCACACGGATATTGCTACTCTTACTACACGATGTGCTTAGGGCTTCTCAGACCACACAAATGCCCAATCCAATGGCTCTCGTAAGTCTCCTATACAATTTCTTAAGTGACGGCAACCTTGCTTATGCATGCCTAAAAGCGTGTGCTTTTGTCAACGAGGACACATTCGAACGGTTTAACTAGAAACTATACTGCTGCTAACGTAGGTCTTGATGTACATTCGCGTATTAACTCTTGCTCACAGACGGAGAGACTTTTAATAGGATTCAGTGGCCGGCCATTCGGTTTATAGTGGGAGCATTCTATATTTAGGGATGATATATTCAAGGCCTCTACTTGTTGGCTCAATGAAATTCTAGGCGTTGCAATAAAATGTATCGGATGTCATGTAGGCAATAAGTTAAACGGCATACAGTGAAGAATTAAAGATACTAAGCGAAGCGTTAAGCTAAATATTTATATACCTGGTGAATGCTTCTTGTGGGAGATCTATTGAAACACAAAACTTGAAGATTATTATGAAGAAATAACAAGTAAAATTTCTAATCAGCGTCACTAGCCCTTAAGAGATACTATCATGTATATTTTCTTTAGACTTGTTGAACTATGTCACATATCCTGTATCAGCCAGTCTAACTTTCCTCGTTTGATCGAGAATTTAGGGAAAAAGTCTTTCTATATAATATAAGAGATTGGCATCCATCTTGTTTGGATTTTCTTTACAGCTGTTAGGAAATCTCTTCGAACACTAGGATATTGAGGTTGATAATTTTCTTATCCCGCTTAACGCTTAAAGGACTGTCCCTAGGCCCAAATTTACGGAAAGACCTTCTTCTGCTCTGCAGGCTCATGCTAATGGCTGAATTGGCCTCGTCGTTATAAGCTTACCTTCAAGTTCATACTCAAGGGTGATGGGGTGGCCGCTGATAGGCGATCGGCTCAATATTACGGAGAAAGAACCCTCCGATCCCTCACACGCTGGCATAATACTGCCTAGATTGGGTTGGGCAGTATCCAAAGGCAAATCCCAGATTGTGAGTCATTGGACCGCCCTTCTCTGCTTTATCAAAACGGACAATGAAACAAATTTCTTGGATGTCACATTACGTTACATCAAAGAAAACCCGGAAGAACTTAATTCACGCTTATTACATAAAGTTCCAGAGAGGGCGTCTTTGACTTACCGGATCCGGATCAGTGGAGTAGGCAGAGAATCATGCCGTTATCACTCCACTTGGGGTTTATATTTATGGGTAAGCGAATACTTTGCAGGCGACTCCCTCGGCATTAAGTGTATTAGTGGAGAAAATCTCTAGAAAATTTCAAGTCATTGTGTGGATATTAGTTTGTGAAAAAGGGGTTGTTATCATGTCTAAAGAATCCGAGTTGCCGAGCTATGAAGGGGGCGAAACCGAGTACAGTATTATGAATTGAACTTCATAACCTGTTAATAAAGGCTAGCCCAGCTAATACACTTATAAGATGAACTTCTATCAAGGGTTTCTTTTTAGGCTAGTCTTTAGGCCGCATTGAAACCATCGAAATCACTTGGTTTCTTTATATCTCCGCAATTCTTATAATTTTTTTTTAAACTCTGTGAAGCTTTATTACTGGAACTCTAAGATTCTAAGCTGCAACTAAATCCTATAGCTATGTTCCAAAGGCTTCAGACATTATTGTAGCCTCAACTAACATCCTGTGAAAATAAAGCTTTTGAAGGAGTCACCTCCAAGGCCAAAGCAATTAAAGCCATCTGCATCGTCGATGCCAAATTGATTGCCTGTGCAATCATCACTGTTATAATAGAAAAATGCCTCACAGCCTTCAGCAATGGCACCAGTCTGAAGAGAGAGTATAGGTGAGCTGAATGTATAGCAGTGGTCACTTTGAAAAGTGCTCGAGGTAAAAGTTTTTGAGTTGGTAGTATCGCAAAATTTGTTGCCCGTGTAACCTGTTAAAGGAGGTCTATATAGACAGTTAGGACTCTAATCTATCTCATAATTTAAGTCTATAAAGTACTCACTGGGCAACCGCAGTACTAGCTGTAAGAAGCAGTGTACTAAATACCAAAGTACTCAACATTTTGAATGAAGTGACTGAGCAAATATGTATAGGGAGAAAATTGTTTATAAATGATTGTCTATAGGAACAAATATACACAGCAGTGCAGAGATAATCAGAGACGGGATTCTTTTTATACTTTTAAGCTTGGATCAATAGGTGGATTATAGATATAAATAAAGCGATGATAGGCATGATTTCAAATATGGTAGTAAGTGGCATTCGGCTAAAGTAGTCAAAAGTACTGCCTAGTGCAATAGGCATGAGCTTTTATGTTTTAGCATTTTTATTAATGAATTTATCAGAATAAATGAATATTTCTTATAATCAACTCATCTTTAATAATTAATTATCAAATATGATAAAAATATGGTGCTTCAAGCGATTGCTAAATAAGAAGGTAGTTACTGAATACTGCCGGACTTAGCCTCTGATTAAATCTAATCGGGCCGGGGTTCTTACATACAGGTAGGACGCAAAAAGTATTCATACTTAGCTAAATCATTAAAAAGTGAAGCTAGCTTAATTGAGCCTTTATTATAATTTCAATCTATTGCTTAAATGTTCATATTTAGTATAGTAGTAACTTATATAATAGTCTCTAAGGAGACAAAGCCTAGAGATTATATAATTATACCCAAAATCGGGAACGATTCCTACAGGTGGCTTAATTGGGTAACCCTGACCGGAATATTATTGTCGGTCCTTAGTTGATCCATTGCCGACCCTTTCGACAATGTCATTCCGCTCCGGCCCCTTAATGCCAAGTCCCAGAAAAGATCCTGTTACATAAAGAGATATATTGAGAACATTACTCCGTATGTGTCTTATATGGAGTAAATAGTCGGTGAGATTCAAGCAATACCAGGGCAAGCGGGTACTAAAAAAAGAAAAGACTAGGAGAGCGATCAGCACACTAGATCATTAGGGAACAGAGGTTTTCGTGCTCGTATTTTCATTTAGAGGTCTTAGGTCTTTTTGTAGCCCGTTTGTGGAGGTTATTACTAACTAAGTCTCTCAATTATACAAGTAAAGGGAGCTTTCTATCCTATTCTCTAATAACAGGTTTTTATTAACTCATGCCTAACCTCAATCACGCCCGGGTACTATGTCCGTCCATCTTTACTATCTTCTGGTATAGTTCAATTGGCTAAATAGCTCACCTGAGGAGGTGTTAGAGTTTATAAAGAATTGTAATATGTTTCGTGGAGTGCTTCTGGTGATAGAATCAAGAGTTCTCGGCTGATAATGATCCAGCCTTCCTTGGGAAGTTGGTTGTGGTGTGCTATTCGGTGAAGCTGAATGTGTACAAGGTTGAGGATTAAGCCTCCAATAACGCTTTTCGGGATCTGCCGTGAAATCCTCTCCCTAATCACCCAGAGAATCCTGTTTATCAAGCACTACCGGGCAACCATACAATTACAAAAATAGTTTTGTACAATATTCTGGGAATTACTCGGACGAGTTCGGACAGACCTTACCTCGAACGGGCTATTTAACAAGGCCGGAGAGCCGACTGACCCGACTACCGGGGCAATTTCTTTCCTCGTCGGCTTTTCAAGGTGTTGATGTCATTGTCCCATGTTCGCTCTAGTTTCAGGAAATTATGACATCAAGCTCAAATAAGCCCAATTTCTGCATCGCTCCCTTACTCGCCGTGTCTGGTTCCAGTGTTAAGCCTCGGCTTGATATTGCGCAGAGTTCGGTATCCCCAAATGATGTCTTCACTACTAATCGCCCGATACCTGACATCTTTCCTTATAAGTCTCTGAACATTTTACGATCACTTACTCTGCTATATGGAAGCGCTTGAAATATGATGTTAAACAATGAAACATAGATATTTTTCTTTCAACTTTATAGCATGGCATGTCACGTGTTTTAATAGTTGTCGCGTCGCGCCAACTGGCAATGTGGTTGCATCATGACTCCAGGCAGAATAACTTTATCACGTAGTCTGGGAGGCGATGTTTCCCCTAGTCGTGCGAGCCCGCTACTTTGTATCCTGTCAAAGCTATTAGTCTTTAATATACTAAATGGTTCCCTCCCGACGCAGTGTTGGTCACCAGGAGACCTGTTGCTGGCGGCAGGTTGCACTCTGCAACATTGACAACCGACCCAGTAAACGCAATATCAGAAGTTTCAAACACCCCTAAGAACAAACGAAGTTAAGTGGGGTTCAATTATTCTATTTCGTGGGACGTATCACGTCTTGACCTCGCTCGGCCTGATTTCCCCTATAATATTATTAAATGCCTTGATGATTGGATTGTCCAGAATATTCGGATCCTGTGGTGTGCCTGTGCAGAGACTATCCTTATAGGAGAACAGGACATCCCTTATTGTTCTGCTACGAACGAGGATGACTGTGCAGATTCTGAGCGAAGTTGGGTCGCCTCCTCTCCATGGTCTTTGGTACCCTCGTGTACTTCCTCAGATGCCCAGAGCAATTCCTTGTGGCGCCATGGTGGAGGTGTCAGGCAAGTTGCACAATTCTGTCCCACCGTTTTGGGATCCCCCACTACGGGCACGGCCTGGCACACTAGCTAACGCACCAGTCGCCAGCTAAAGAATATGTGCAGTCACCCTTTTGCAAGAATGTAAACATTCAAATCTTATAATGCAAAGGGATTTCCACCTGAGTTTCCAATCCATGGAATCATCATCCCTAGGTAAGTCAACGGCTGAGCGGATACCAGATTGACTACCGATCTATATTAATTCTTTAGTAGCACTTCAATAATTTCGTCATAAGCTGTGATAATGGCTCTGTAGAGTTCGTTGGGGTCACTAGGAGTTCCGATGTTCAGCTTTGCTGTTTCTCCAAACATTATGGACCGGATCTTCAGGCAAAGCGGCTTCACGACATGAAATACGTCCGGAAACTCGTCCATAATCTCTTCAAGACCATTCACGGTCATATGACCCACTTTAGCATTCGCAATATGCTTAAAGGTTCCAATCTCCCATTCCCGCAAGATGCTGTCCCTAGGCGGCTCCTCCTTCCCACCAAATCCATTGTTCCAAGATTGGCGCGCACACGTCCAAAGTAGGACATAGAGGAACGATTCAAGGTCATGACGGAAGGTGTGATCGACTGTCCGTAGCACTTCGATTGCCATGAACTGCATCGTGCCAGTTTGGTGCCGCGCTCCGCTTGGGCTACTGTCTCTCACTTTCGCCAGCTCAAGGTCGATGAGCATGCCCTTAAAGCCCTCCGCGGTCTCGGGCTTTATAATGATAATATTGTTCGAAGAGATATCGCGATGGAGAATGTTGCCAGCAATGTACAGAGACTGTTGTGCCTTGATTGCATCGCGCATTAACTCCAGCAATTCCTTAATCGTCCTGAACTCACTTATAACATGGCCGGCTGGTGAGACGACGAGGCAGGAATAAATCCTGTTCTCCCATGGGCCCTCGACGGGCGTGTACAGGCTAGGGTTAGCCTTGCCGATTGACAGCTGGTCGTTTAACTCCGTGGCCAGCCTTGACTTGTGACTATGGTTGGACCGCTGCCTCTAGGTTCTGGACATATTGTTTGAGGTGTTGTCAGACGATGACTTGCGCTTGTGGCTTGATGTATTCATGCTTCCCGTGGCAGAGGGTGGATCTTCAAAGCGAACGGTCCCCTGGAATGGGAACTCTAGGCCCTCCCGCAGCTCTGCAATGGTGGTGATCTGGCGATGCGCCACTGCTCTGACCACTCCTTTGACGCCCTGTTGTTCTGCCAACTTCAGTTGTTCCACGTCTAGCTTCCGCTTATCTAATGCCCATGAGAACTTCGCGATCTGGCTGTTTTGGGTTTTGTAGCAGGTAGTTCCGCGACACACAATTGCCCGCTGCCTAATCATCGCCTTATCCAACCTAACCCTCACTTCATTGCCCTTTGCGTCGTCCAGTGTGATAAAATGACACTTATTCTCTCGCTTAATGAGCGTGTCCAGGCCCATCGCATCCTCATCCATTATGGCATATCCAACAAGAGCGCATGCAAACTTATCTAGCTCGTCATGAATGTCGAATGGCCCTGAGCTATACGGCCCCGAGCGGTCAAAGACCCAGAGCTCCATTATGGAAGCGCAGAGTGAGAACGCATGGACAAATCGGCGCGTCGGCTGATCAGTAAAGACGCCTCGCACATAGCGCGCGAGCTGGAGGAGTGTTGCCTTAAAACTGCCCGTGTTGTATGACTTCTTTTGCTCTCCAACTACGAGGATATGCTTATACGCAAATATATCGTTCGCAATCGTGACTGGCGTTTGCCAGAAGCGATCTATCTGGCCCTTCTGTTCCTTAAACTAGCTGGCAGTTCTAGTAGTATGTAGTTTAAGTTTATTAATGCATTGTTTCTCATTCTTATATTAAGTAAAGTATTAAGTAAAATCGGTATGATTTATTATATACACTGTCTTAGAAGAGATGAGGTGCTATAATAATTCACTAGGGTCGAGTGAAGATGGCCATTTTAAACAATGACACATCGCTATGCGCTGCTCAGGCGCTGCTCAGGGACCTGGCATAGTCATCGGCTTTAGTGGTGTTGGAAAACATTGGGACAA
Organism: Trichoderma oligosporum; assembly: GCA_015266385.1. Classification (NCBI taxonomy): domain Eukaryota; kingdom Fungi; phylum Ascomycota; class Sordariomycetes; order Hypocreales; family Hypocreaceae; genus Trichoderma; species Trichoderma oligosporum. The sequence goes on along the minus strand of JACBYL010000576.1, from coordinate 117,587 downwards.
GGACTGCAGGCCACGCTGGCCTGAAGAGTCTTGTAGTTGGCTAATGGGCCCCGCCGCAACTTGTTCCTGGCTCAATGCACACTGTACTGTCGAAGCCGCTAAAAGCGGCGGTAGTTTCCGCTAGATTCGGTGGGGAGAACAGCATCTATTCTCGTCCTTACATACATTCGAAGTTTCGGCGAGATAACTTGACTTTTTCTTCTACTAATTCAAACGCAAGCAAGAATGTCGGCTGGCTTGATTCCGACTAATCCGGCAGACCTCATGGTCATCCGCAATGTTACACCCAACATTATCACGTTCTCAGTACCTTTTTCACGATTTGGCAAGATCAACATTGGAGGTCGTGGAACACTTGGTATGCCTCAAATTTCCTATATTAGGAATACTTCTTATACTCATTAAAATAGTGAAACTCACATCTGGCAACCTCGCTGTTTTCTCTCCCGTTGCTCTTACGGAGGAAACCAAAACCAAAGTCGTAGAATTCGGAGGTAGCTTAGGCTACATCATCGCCCTCGACTTTGAGCACCACATCTTCATCTCTGAATGGGCTAAACAATACCCAAATGCTAAAATTATTGGCCCAGAGGGACTTCCAGAGAAACGCGCAAAGCAGATCAAGGACCCCAAGATCAACGATGACAAATTCGCGGTTGTCTTTAAAAAAGATGGCAAGCGTGACGTCAAAATTAGCGAAGAATTTGATGCTGATTTCGACTACGAATATGTCGATGGTCATCCAAACAAGGAAATTGTGTTCAACTACAGGCCAGAGAAGGTCCTTATTGAGGCTGATCTCCTGTTCAATTTACCAGCTATTGAACAGTATAGCAAGGTGCCTGAGACGCAGAGACCAAGTGGTTTGCTGAATAAGTTGTTTCAGGGGATGCAGGGGACTGGCGGGGAGGCTACTTGGGCCAGGCGGTTCAATTGGTACATAGCCAAGGATCGCAATAGTTTGAACGATAGCTTGAAGGTCATTGAGCGGTGGGATTTCAAAACGCTTATTCCTTGCCATGGAGATGTTCTTGAAGGAAATGGAAAGGAGATATTTAATAAAATGTTTCAGTGGAATTTGGAGGGGAAAAAGTAATTTGGTAAAGGTTAATTTGTAATGGTTTGTAGAGGAGTTTGGAGATGCGTGTTGTTAATCGCTTGAACTCAAGGGTGGCTTGGCTTATGCAACTTGCTGTCTGTGCTAGCTAGGTTTATAATACAACAATAATATTTCAATTACTTACCTAGCTAACTGAAGCATCCTTCCACTCTAACGTTACAGAGTGTCTCAGGGAATAATCTTAGGGCCATATATACCCCACCCCACCCCAGACTTGAGAGGAAGGCCAGCATAATAGACTGCTTTGTGGCCAGAATATGAATGTCTTGGCCTGATTTCTTTATGTTAACCTTGGATCCTAGTCCAACTGGTAACCAAATAAACCAACAACCAGATAAATTTATATCGTAGGAGTCTGTATGATGGTATTGTTGCCGTGCTAGTGTATGTTGCATTACTTCCCATCCTTCTCTAAACTAGACTGAATCTACAAGAATACGATAAGTCACTGATGGTAAGGGGGAAACCACCCCTTTCACTTTCTCTCAATGTCTTGGAAGTAACGGTTATAAATTCGCTAATCAAAGTTACAAACTCCTAAGAACTACTAAAATATATTCTTTCTTCGCACAATTCTATACAATACTATCCTATACTATAGAAACTGTATGCCATATCCATTAGCAGCTCCCCTTTGCACATCAATCGTCTCTGGTGCCCTGAATCCATAGCCATCATTCAAGAATGTGCCTTCATATATAGGATAAGGTATTGACTTCCATTTTGCTTGAATTTTCTCTGCAGCTTTTAGGAAATCTCTTCGAATATTAGGATATTGAGCGTTGACAAGTTTCTTGTCTCGCTTAACGAACTTGCCATCTACTAACACGTGTAGAATATCACCGACATTAGCATGCAGAATAACCGCCGCAACAGGATCGACCCAGCCCAACATCGAAGGTGAGTTTTCCGCATCCCAGACTACCAAGTCTGCTTTAGCACCAACTTTGATGACACCAAGATCAGGCCGTCTGAGGGCCAATCCGCCTGATCGCGTCGCTAACAGGAATGCTTGGTTGACACTCATAGGATTGTAAGATGGGATGTGCCACTTCTCTAAGACATCATTGTATAAATAGAACCTTGTAGCTTGCAGCCACATCCGAGCCTGTGTCAAGATGTCTGCCGAATATGTGAAGTGGGTATCAATGCCCAATGCTGCCTGATCTTGCGCAAAATACGAGTGAGGATGATCATGTCCGTATTGCATCTCTGATTCAGGTGTGATGGAGATATATTGGTTCGTAGTACGTAGCAGCTGTAGGTCATAGGCAGTGAGGAAACTTGCATGAGAAAAAACGACAGGTACAGTGTCGTTCAAGATATTAAATCGGTGAACATCGGATGGGAGGTTGCCGATACCCCAAGGTCCGGCAAGGGTGTGCGTTGTGACAATGGAAACATTAAATTCCTTGACAAGATCTGCAATAGACTGAGCTTCGTTGACATCTGGATCTGGTCCCCAGTAATCGTATGCAATTCCAAGCTCAACCGGAGAATTTTTTAATATCGCCTTTTTATTTTGTGCCATTTCTCGAAAGGTCGGTAGTTGATCTTCAGCTGTATAATTAAGGGATGTGATATTATGAAAAGCAAAAGCCCAAAAAACTCTAGCTCCGCTATCGACTGATGCGTTTAATCCTGCGTAAGATGTACTCGCAGACCAAGTATGTGAAGCGTGATCAAGAAGAGTTGTCACCCCGCCATTCATAGCTTCGTAGATGCCAGCCAGCTGGCTAATGTAGATATCGTCGGCGGTGAATTTATCTGCTGCAAAGTATTCTCCATAACGATCGAAATATTCGGCAAGAGATGTATTTGAAGCAATTGACTTGAAGACAGTCTGCCACCCGTGGCGATGGGTATCAATGAACCCGGGAGTTAATATTTGGTTCGATATATCCACCAGTTTAGTTCCCCGCGGCAGCTGAGACGGCCGAGGATCTGTATTCACAGACACGATCAAATCATCCGTGACCAACACTGAGCCATTTCGAATTACTTTTAGATAGTTTGTGCTATCGTCCCATGCGATAATCGTGCCCCCCGATAGTAGTGTTGAGGCGGCATTGACGAGAACATCTGCGAGCCCAAGAGCTCCGAAGGCGATGAGACTGTAGTGCATAGAGGACAAATGCTGACTCTTTAACAAAAAAAAAAAAAAATTGAAGAGTAGATATCGAAATTTGTTGGACTATTGAGTGATACCTCTCACCCTTTTTTGGAGCGCCTTGCTGTGCTTATTTATATAATTTATCCTCTCGCTTTCGCTTAAAAGGTTTCTTCCCCATTGCCTAGTCCACACCATTCAGTGTTGACATTCTGTGAAAATATTGTTTGCTATCCACACCCGATGTCTACTAACTAACCAGAAATCTTCAATATACTTGTACTTACGAAGTACTGCATAGACTCCAAAATGTTTGTGCATATGCGCGTTGGCCCGAAGCGATGCCCCCCCTCAATTTCCGCAATTGCCACCAGTCACATCCCGAACCTGATGAAGATGTGGAACCATTTGTTTGCCGAAACGATGTTGCAGGTGGATAATAAATGTGATAGAGTACAGAACGACCAACACGATTTGCTATTTACAAATTCTTTGTAATCCATACTGTTGCTCATGTGGATCAGATCAGATGGAGCTCTATGGATGAAGAGGTTTGAAGTAAATATTCATGAAGCGGAATAATGAATCAAGCGAAGAAATGTGACGAGAACTTTGCGATAGGTCACTATAAATAACTAAAGTCTGAAAACTCCTAATGACGTTCATCACATATCCATGCGCTCTATTGCCCCATCAAATCGGCCTGATATAGTCCGCACTCCGAGAAGATCGGTCTTTTTTCTCAGTAGGAAATCTCCTTTTTGGCAGTTGTACGTATACTTGCATTAAGAGTCGTTCCTCAATCAGGGCTACGATAGAGTTGCGTGCCGGGGTGGTTGCATTCACACCGCTATCAGTCCACATGTATGATCGGCTTTTAGTTTTGTTATGGCCCAGCGAGATACCAATGCAGTGCTGGTCAATGCAGTGTTGGGCAATTGGATTGATCGCTTATCCCTGGGCGTTTGCACGTCTGGATTCATCCTCTAAATACTGTAGATAATGGCGCTTGCGCAGTTTGTCTTTCTTGATGCCTTCTTCTATCGCCTATTAATTTATTAAAAGAGGCGATTCTCGCGAAATTTCCTACTACTTGTACTATTTGTTGGCGTTTGACCTCTAGTTCTAGTAAGACAGGATTGACTGCTCCAGAAGCCAAAGTCCAAGATAGACCCATGCTCGTATAAGTTGTGAAGTGTGGAGGCTACTCATCACCGACTCGACGGCCTCAAATCAAGATGTTTCAGAGTATGCACCAAGCCTTTCGGAAGAATTGGTCCTGTATCAGCAACTCGATAGATCGAGCGACCTAATGTTTCCTCTATCTATCAACTCTTTACGGCTAATTGCCAGCCATTAGCAAAGCGATATGCTTATGATAAATGGTAATCTAATGCAAAGGAGAAATCGAGTTGCGGACTAACATGAGCATTCAGGTTAGGTATAGCTAGGTATACTTGATAATGGCTCTTTTTGGCGCACATTAATAAACCTAGTTAATATTTGAACAAATATATGTATGGTTATTGATTCATTTTGGGGCAACCTCGTACTTCCTTCTGTCATCGCAGTGTTCTAATTGGCGCCTGAGTACAACGAGATAGTGCACCTTGAATGAATGCATGCAGTGTCTCTGCGTTTAACTGCTCGATTAGTCAGTCATATGCTTAAATTAAGCACGCCGTAAGGGTAAGCTTGATACATCCCGTGCGTAATCTACATGCGAAGTAGCTGGGTGAGATCACTTATTAGAGTGGCTGCCACCACTTTTGCTTCTACGAATTCGCTAGCGCAGTAACTAGTGCTCACAGGATGTCAAAGATTATCTATGGAAGAATAAGAATCAGCATCTTATTTAGCAATAGCTAACTGAAAAAGAAAACCGATAGGTAATACTCCGTAGATAGTCTTTGATAATTAGTTTTTATATGAGACTTTTGGCGCTAGAAGCTTAACGGCTTGTTCCTTCTGCTAGGCTGAAAATATATGCTTCCAATATCACCATCTATTTGATAACACTTTAATAGGAAACGTGAACAATTATTCTATTTATGAGATATAAGGACACTCTTAAAAATAAATCAAGAGAAAGAATAAACAGGTTTAGAAATTTTCTTGCGCAAATTTTCTTCATCTACACTTTGGGATAGGCATTTATTAGCAGATCGCTTTGCCCGTAGATGACGTTGCAGTTTATTATGCCAACCTCAAAATCACGGTTGCTGGGTGCAGAGGCTGTCATGACAAAGCTGTTTATAACAGTGGTTGCAATGGCGAATAGTTCGCAGTTCGCGAAGAGTTAATCACTACAAGTTCGCAGCTTTAATGCACGAAGCACCACGTAAGCCACTTGTTAGCATAGCATAACATAACACCCAATATAACGTAGTACTTGTCATTGGTGGATTATTAATCTAATGCACCCTCACAAAGGGTACATAATGCAGTTGAAAGCCAATTGGGACATGGTAGCGGAGCTGACATTACAATTATAAACATGGATCCTTAGACCACTAATCATTACAACCTGTCAGCTATTAGCGATAGAACATACTAGGGCATGCAGTTCGGATAGTCCGATCAATGGAAGCTTGTAGATAGACTCAACTAGCTTGTCTATCACCAAAAGAGAGCTCGATACTGCATTCAAACTACAAATTTATTGATATTGGGCCTATAAAGTGGATAGAGGCAAGTTGACAAATTGTCTTGTAATAATGAATAAATCTTGGAACATGAATTTGTGGGTGCTGCAATTTCTCTCCGACATTTTTTGTATAGAGAGGCAAATTCAAGGCCAACGACAATAGAGTATATATTGGGATACAGATGCGAACAAAAACCTTTCACTCTCTCTAACCATATCATCCAAACCATTTTCCAGTGCTTCCCGTTCGCATTTAATCGCAACAGCAGATATAATGAGAATTTTCTCAATCCTCACTATAGCACTTGCATCGATGTCTACCACCGTTAAGGGAAATAGTAAGTACCAAGTCAAATATAAGAGTGATACAGTACTAATATTACAATATTTCTTATAGAATTTCCTTATGAGAGGCTTGACAAGGATAAAGCTGTGAGCTAAGTTCCTTCTGTGGAGATATTACGGCAGCCAACTAACACAAAGTTTTAAGGTTCTCCTTGTTGTTGATTTGCAAGTCGGTCTTTATAACGCTGTTAGAGACTTTGATCCTATTACCTTCAAGGAGAATATGATTGCACATGCCTCTGTTGGGAATTTGTTTGACCTGCCGGTAATCTTGACGACTTCTGCAGAGGAAGGTAAGGAGCATATCTCCTAATACTAAGGCTGCCATTACTATTTACTAAATGAGGAAATAGGACCTAACGGACCATTGACGAAGGAGATTGTCGACATGTACCCAAATGCTACATTCATCAAGCGTCAGGGCGAAGTTGACGCGTGGGACAATCAAGATTTTCGTGACGCTGTTAAAGCTACAAATAGGACGCAAATTATTATGGCTGGCATTGTGACAGATGTCTGTACCGCCCATTTAGCCTTGTCTCTTCGGGCTGAGGGATATTCTGTGTGGGCTAACGCCGAGGCGTCTGGTACCTCTTCGGTCTTCGTCCGCGATATCTCGAACGATAGGATGAGACATGCTGGTGTGCAGGTTGTCAGCCTCTTCTCGATTGTTTGCGACCTTATGAGAGACTGGCGAAACGTTCCTGGTAGCTTGGAGATGATTCCTTTCCTTGATAAATATTATCCTGTCTGGGGCATGGTTGCTCGGAGCCATGCAGCTGCGGTAACTAACGGAGTCCTCCAACCTGGCGAGAGTGATATCATTTAAAAAGCTACTAGAAGCTTATTATGGGTATCCTTGCATAAGGGATGTAAGTTCGCTTTTTTTATGGACTTGGGTGGGATTGGCCTAGAGATGGCTATTTGTGTTTTATATGGGAAATAGTTGTGAACCTTGGTATGGTTTTTCTCCCACTGGGTTTTCCCATACCTTCGTGCGAATGCAAAGGTTATATTTTGTGTTGCTTATATATACTCCTTCTGATTTTGTGACTATTTGAGTCCCTTAATACTATATCGATTCGTACCTTTATGTGCTAATTTAACCTCTCTCATAACTTCGTCGGTTTACCCGTTGACAGTACCTGACAAAACGTGAGTCTAGCAAAGGAAATTACTAATCATAGTTATGAATTTTTAACATTAAAATCTCTTGATAGCAAAGGCGCCATATGTTGTTGCCGAAGTTAATCTCTGATATTTTTAATACCACATGGATATCTCTTACGACTTACATTGAGTTTATGTCAATCCTACTCTATTTGAACTAGCATCATCTCTAAGCCCTGGCTTACGAGATACAATTCAAAATACAGATTAAGAGAAGCTCGATTGATGCTATTTTACTGAGCTCTAACTAATGCTATTTACATACTTCTTTTGTCACTATATCTCCTCAGGACCTCCGTGGCAGAGTGCTGATCTTGGCCGCTTTGCCAGTCAGGGTGAATTTAAACTTAAGCTGTCCAGTAACGTCGAGAGCCAAAGTGTAATCACCAGGATAGATCCATCTATCACCATTGGTATCAGCACTTGCCAGTGATCCGAGGTCTACCTTCAAAGTCAACTGCTGAGTCGCTCCGACGCCAACCTTTTTGACGCGCCCGTACGCAGCAAGCTGCTTATTTGCGTGGGGCGCCGGGCCTGCGTTTGTAGATGAGAGGAATAGCAGGCCGACGTAGTCGGAGGCAACGTTCGCTTTGCTACCATTATTCTTAACATTTACTACGAGCGTTGCGAATAGAGTTCGATCGATGACACTTCCAGCATTCTTAACAAGGGTAGCAATGTTGCTGCTAGAAGTGTGAGTAGATTTCCATGATACCGAGAAGTTGGTATAATGTAAGCCGTAGCCAAATGGGAGGACAGGAGTGCCGGTGTACCACTTGTACGTGCGTCCAGGAATGCCAGAACTTGGCCGCAAGTTCATGTCTTGAATATTGTTGTTGTTGATATAGCTAGCAGGGTACTGTGTAATAGGAAGTCTGCCAGCTGGTGGGCTAGCACCAGTGAGAGCATCAAAGACAGCATTGCCTCCATCTTGGCCTGGATAACCAGCCCACAAGATCGAGTTAACTTTGGCATTGTTTAGCAAGGCACTGTCGTCAATCTGACCACCTCCAAACTGTACGACAACAAGGGGCTTGCCCAGGTTAGACAATTGAGAGATCAAATCCAGTTGATTTCCAGGCCAGGTAATTGCACTGCGGTCCCTGCCTTCGTCCTCTATGGTGGTGTCGATTCCTCCTAGGTAAACGATAAAATCAGACGAGCTTGCAGCAGAGAGAGCTGCGCTAAATCCACTAGTGTCCTGAGAGTTGATGGCAGTTCCCGCAGCGAATTTAACATTCTTCCATTTTTGTTGGAAAACCGATAGAGGATTGTTCAAGAACGGCGCGGTGCCGGCGTAATTGCCCTGCATTTGAGTTGTAGCATTACCCCATGGGCCAATGATAGCAACGTTGGAGAGGCTTGGAGAAAGAGGGAGAGTGCCGTCGTTCTTCAATAGAGTTAGTCCTTCGACAGCGGCAGTATACGCAAGGGCCTGGCTCTGGGCGGTATTAACACTCCCCCAGTTAAGAGAGCTCAACTCGGCAGGTTGGTCAAAAAGACCAACTTTGATGAGTGCTGCATACAAGCGGATCAATGACTTATCAAGAGTGGCCTCTGTCGTCAAATTAGACCCCACAGAGGTGTTTAAGACGTTGTAAGAGCCTCCACAGTCGAGATCAGTACCAGCATTCAGAGACACGGCAGCGGCCGCTTCTAGGCTAGGAGCAAAGTTGTGAGGATTGAAGACGTCACCCACGGCATCACAGTCAGAGACGACATAGTTGTGCGGCTCAGTAAATCCAAAGCTGTCGCGGAGGACGTCCTGGAGGAGATAGTTATCCGCACAAGCCGGAACGCCGTCGACGGCGTTGTACGCGCACATGATCGATGCAACCTTCCCATCACGAACGCAGGTCTCAAAGACAGGAAGATAGTAATCAGCTAAATCCTGCTGAGTGGGCGTGAGGTTGTTACTGTCCCTTCCAGTTTCGATATCATACGCGGCATAGTGTTTGCACGTCGCGAGAACCCTGAAGAAATCAGGATCAATGCCGCCTTGAAGACCGTTAATCAGAGCCAAGACATAGCCCTGGAGGCGGAAGGGATCCTCTCCTGGAGTCTCCATGCCTCGACCCCATCGTGGATCTCGGAATGGGTTAATGTTTGGTGTCCAGAAGTCAAGACCCGCGAAGCCAAAGTTGGCAAAGGCTCGCGCTTCTGTGCTGATAACGGTGGCAACATTCTGGACGAGAGCGTCATCAAAAGCAGCAGACAGCAAAATGGGCATCGGAAAGCTAGTCGCCGCACTGAAGTTGACGCCAAGAGGTTCCTGGAACTGGACACCAACACTGCCAGCGAGGCCGTGAAGCGCTTCATTCTGCCACTGGTATGCTGGCACGCCAAGCCTAGCACTGCCGGAACCACTGCTCACTAGATTTGAGACCTTCTCATTGAGGTTCATCTTCTGCACAAGAGCGGTAGCTCTGTCAGTTATGCTCAGAGTGGTATCACAGATATCATTGCTGCAAAGGGGGTCGCGGGAGCAGTCCGGAAATGAGGGTGTCAAGGGCGGATTGCTCGACGGGTTGTTGATTTTATAGATGTTGATACTGTCAGATAATGTCAGATTGATACTTCTCCCCCTCAACAGGGTCGACCAAAGATGGTGGGATGAATTCGTACAAATTAAAACCTCCACAGACTGAGCTCGAATCTGCAGGGCATGGAGCGGTGCACTGGCTCTCATCAGCCTTGATGGCCGTGCTTTCGATGGTATGGCCGCAAAAGCATTGGCTATTTGAATCAGGATTGTTAGATTCAATGCATTCGTTGAATTAATACTATTCTTCGGAGGTGAGCGCTTGCTTACACGGTGAACTCGACTCCGCTGTATTGGAAGCCAGCCGCGCCACATATATTGGCGCAATACTCAGGCGAATTGACGTTTCCAACCGTCAACAATGGTCCTGTAAGGTCACGAGGCGAGTTAGGGTCATGATAACACCCCTGATACGTGGTTTGCGCCTCATACACAGGCAAACACGTTCGAGACTGAGCGGCCTGAATAAAAGCCACGGAAAACATCCATGGTAACAGATATAGACGTGCCATGGCGGGCTTTGAAGATAATACAAAGCACCCTGGCTATCAGAGCATGAACTGATGCGCAGAGTTCTGAATTCTGCTTTTGATCCGTTTCTCTTTTTGCAAGAACAGATCCCTACACATTATATATGTACACATCTCTCAACTTGTGCTCTCCACTCATCTTCAGCCGGCGTCATCGGGGACCGCAATGAGAAATGGCCTCATGCCTCATAGCAGTTTCTCATTTCAGCCAATTTTGCGACCCGACGGATATGACCAGGGCTCTTTCTTCGTCCCAATGCTAATTGTCTGCTGATCCTGTCCATCTCGAGATAGTTATGGGGTGTTATGCGAGAGAGACCTCGTATCGCTCAGCGCCCTCCCCATACTTTCTCATCAACCGATGGTTAGATTGTCATCGGCTTCATTGACGGCCTTCCCCGCAACCTCATCTGCCACATCTGGTCAAGTCTGTCAATTTTCGTGCCTTGGAAAAGAATGAAGGTTACATCTTAGGCTTACTTTCCGGCCGGCTAGATCCAGAGTCATTTAGCCTAAAATGCTGCCGTAGTAAAATCCGTAGTCCTCCGCAGTACTCCATAGTATGCCGTATTACGTAGTATTTAGAAAGTGCCGGCCCCAGGTACACCCGACGTTTCCAACATGCAAAGAAAATCCGGCACATCGCCGCCTTATAAGTTAGGACAGCCAATTTTTCTGAAGCTTCATTCTCTGTCGCTCAACCTCGACTTGGCTGACGCAACGTGGACATACTTCATAGGTGCAGAAAAGAAATTGTATTTTCTTGTTACCGAGATAATTGAGAATATGCCGAGAATACTGCCGAAAGTTCTTGCTCATGCTTGCGGGTGGGTAGTGGCTATTACCTCTCCGTCCCCTCTCGGCAATCTTTTTCTCTCAAGAATCTGAACTATCAAAAGTTGAGGGGGGAGCTTCTTTTTCTGGCCTAGCTGGATGCTTAGCTGGTCGGACACCTCGCCCTACTTGTGACGACTATATCAGCACTTAAACATTTTAGCATCGGGTGATAGGGGGCTTATTTAATCCCGTACGGAGTACAAGTACATTTGAGGTGGTATAGCTACTGAAATGATCATAAATCTAATATGCGGGAAAACAAAACAAAACGAAACAGAAAGTGGTGGGATGGATAGGAGACGGGCGACTTGGGATAGATAAAACCGAGGAAAATCGTTAGGAATGCGCTCCTATTTATTAAGATCTCTAATGCTCTGACAGGCGCTTCAAATCTTCGCCAACTGCCAAGTACATTACTCTAAACTCTTAGATAGGATTCTCAAACCGCGCAAATCGCCATGAAGGGTGTCCTCAAAGGCAGCTTGTTCCCGGCTCTAGTCTCTGCGGCGTGTATCTCCTCCGGCAACCAAGATACTATCAACAACGCTCTACAGTCAGGAGGAGCAGGTACTATCGTTCAGCTCTGTGAAAATGCCTTGATTCAGGTCACCTCTCAAATAACATTCACCGCCGATAATCAGGAAATCTCCACGCAGAATTATCCTACTGGAAGCACCAGAGCTACCCTCCAAGTCGCGCCTGGCAGCTCTGCTAGCACGGTGATCGGCTCTAATAGCCAGAATGGTCTTCGTATCAAGAATATTCAAGTCGATGGCAACAGACCCGGAGCTGGATTTCTTGAGACAGGAGGCGCTAACATTGAGATCGGCCATCTATCCACCGGCAATATGATCTCCAATGTTGCGTCACGAAACCCTCGAGGCTGGAGCTGTCTTCATATTATTGGCTCCGGCGATGATAGCAATCCTTGCAGGAACGCTACAGTTATCAACAATGACATTGGTCCCTGCGGTCAGTCCGGCACTAATGCCAATGGCCATGGTCTGTGGGCAGATGGTATCTCCTTAGACTGTACCAATTCCCTTGTTCAGGGTAACACTGTAAGTAATCTTGGGAACAAGATCAATTGAGCTTCTTCAGCATATTAGTCGTAGCAGCTAACATCCCAACGCCAGATTACGGGTAGCACGGATGGCGGTATCGTTATTTTTGGTTCTCCAGGAAGCACAGTCACGAATAATACTATCATCTCTTCCGACGAATACCTAGGCTTCGGCGCCATCAACATGGTCGATGACGAGTACAGCGGCAGCTATGCTGGTGTCAGTGTCACTAACAACAAAATCCATGGCAGCAAACTGTTCAACCTAGGTATTGGCATTGGTGCCAACGTCTGGTCCTTCAACGACCCCTCTGCGCTTACTGGCCCGGCCGTCATTACAGGCAACACTCTCAGCGGCCAAATCAGTTTCCCTATCGCTATTAACGGATGGTCTAATGGCATTACAGTACGTAATTCATTGGGTCGGTGCGTCCGGCATGATGATTTTACTAACCCTGTTTTAGATCTCAAATAATGATGTGTCCAGTATTGTGTCTCCCAAATCCAGCTTTTCGGATGCTTCCCAATGCAGCCAGCAAATCCAGAGCGTTTTCAACCAAAATGCAAATCTAATTTACTATCCTCCTGGTATTACTGGATCCCAGAGTCTCCAGTCTGGTTTTGTTGCCGCTCCTGGCAACGTGACCAACTTTTTGTGCTCAAGTCTGCCACTGCCAAACTCGGTCACCTTCAGCGCTGGACAACTAACCGTTGTTTCCGACTCTGGCCCTTTTGCAAATTTGCACAATGTAATTGCTCAGTATCAGGGCGATAATAACGTGGTAGTCCTTCAAGCAGGCTCACCTGTTTGGGCAAGCGGCCACACGCTATCTCAAGGCTGTGGTAGTCCTTCTGGATGCCAACTAAAGTTCGGGTCGGACGGTAACCTTGGAACCTTCTTCAATGGGGTTCTCCAATGGAGCACGAATACTTCAGGCCGGGGAAGTACTATGGTTGTCCTTAACCAGGCACCTTGGATCCAGATCAAGGATGCTTCAGGAAATGTCATCTGGGATACTACCCAGAGCAACTAATTCTTTTGATATGAAATATTGATTTCTGTACATAGCTTATCACACTAAATATGCATATATATCACGAATGGAGTTACTTATTATATCGATTTCGCTCTATAATAAATATTTGATCAGCCACGACTAACATGATACATGGAACTCGCCAGTGGTGGGTGCACTAATTTCGCGGATGTGCAAGGCAATACTTGGCGCTCAAGGTTCTCTCAATATGGCTATTAATATTAGAGACGAGACCCTGTCACAGTCATAAGCTGATACAATGAGAGGCTATACTCAGATCGCGACATAGTGACTGGATAATAAAACTAAATCAGATATCAATGATAATAAGGTGTGACGGAATGATTCATTATTTACGTGCGTATAAACAGGTTCTTTAATAAGTCTAGGTGCTGAGCATAAGAGAGCTCAGCAATTTCGGACTTATGTATGGAAAGGGTGCCCTGTAAATCCAAGATGGGCGAGCTAGAATTATCTCTAAGTATATACAAAAATTATATATATTTTATCATCGATGTATAATTACCGTATATATCCATCTCAGTCAGCAAATTTAAAGTCCACAGCCACAAGTTCATCCGCCCACCCGTGACAGCGAACAATAGGAGAACGTAAGGTAATCTCATTGCGGAGTATGGAGTACATACTTGGTTGATAAAAACTCTTAATCAGCTGTTATAGTTGTGCTGCTTGTAAAAGGTTTATACGTTAGAAATCGGTAGAGGCGCTTTATCTAAGGCCGTAAGTATGTGTTATATGAAACTTATATAGGGGTTAATAATATTGCGATAAGCGGTGAATCGTATAGGCCTTGTCATCAAAATCGCAAGCTTCATACGGAGTACAGTAAGACATTTTTAAATGAATTCTACCACTTTGTAGAGGGAAGTCTATGTAACAATTTAAGAATGGATATTGGAGAAGCCCGCCGGTTAAACACTGGAACAAGTCAGATTCGTCATGCTTTGCTTACTTTACAACCAATGTCATTCATGAAGGCACTTCGTGATTCAGCTGTCAGACGATACGAGAGTTTTAAGAGTAATGTTGTGGGTTCTAATAGAAGTTCTCAGCCAATCAAGTATGTCGTTATTACTAGTGCTGAGTCAAGTCTTAGCGTACTCTTGACTGTTGAATATCTTTTCTAACTACGGAGTAGCGAAGAAGACGTGGTGCAATTTCTAAACTATTCATCACACATTTCCCTCTGTTTACGGCTGCTGTTGGAAATATGGCAGGCAAACTTGTCAAAGAGGCTGTCACAGCAATGAGAAATCTGGATACGACAATATCGTTGACTGGTTATCTGTTTCTCCTTGCTACTCTCCTCATCGCGTCTCTTTGGTTGTACCCGCGTCTTCATGGCCATAAGCGACAGAATGCACTCCCAGTATGGGTACCATTAGAGATTGGTTTGAGTACTGCAATGCTTCGATCCGGTGGCTTTGCTTCACAATTACTGTCCGTACTCGACACCTTAATTATATTAAGAGTCCATGGCGCCTCTTATCAGCTAACTCTAAGATAGCTCTTTCATAAGCCATCGGAAAGGGTCTCTATTTGGCCTAACCTCACGACACAAAATCCTGCATAATCTTCAGAATATTGATAGAGTCTTTTCAAAGTCGATAGATACTCTTAGTATCGACGCCTTAGGGTTATCTATGAGCGCCCGCGTCTTCGGTGCTAAGGTCTCGCAAGAAGTTGGCAATAACTTTGATGCGATCATTAGAAAGTTGAACCAGTCACTAGAGCGCAACTTCGTAAATGACGCTGCTGCAACTGCTTCTATTCAGAAGGCCGATATCCCAGGGAAGGTAGCCCAATTGCTCAGCTTCTCTGAAGATGCGAAGCATCAATACCAATGGGAGCAATCTGGATCAATTCGTCTGCTCTCAGCTGATAAGATAGGACAGCCGGGTGCCGTTGAAGTAAATCTCGAATTCCTCATAAGAGATTTTGGCGCCTGTATTACCATCCCGCGACTATATGGCGAAGACTTTTTGGATCGAAATCCAAATCTACTTCAAGATTTTTGGAAGTTTGATAATAATGCCTTCGCACTACTTATCATCGGCATGCCAACGTGGATTCCCATTAAATCTTTCAAAGAAGGAATTGCAGCTCGCGCTCGTCTGCATGATGCGCTCGAAGGATATCATAAACGTTTAGACCAATTCCAACATGGCCTCGCAGTAGACTTCGACGCTAATATGAGTGATGCCAGTATCGCAGCACTAGAGAGAAATAGAACTTTGGAGAAATTCAGTGTGCCTATTCGCATGCGTGCCGAGCTTGAGTTGGGCACTTTTTGGGGGCTGAATGCTAATATGCAGCCAATGATTTTCTGGTTGCTCCTCTACATATACTCGACCCCTGGGTTATTAGACACTTTGCGGCAAGAGGTTGAGCCTTGCATGTGTTTCTCAACGACGAGCTACCCACCACAGATCACTGCATTTGACTTTATGCACCTCAGTCACGAGTGCCCTCTTTTAAAGTCTTCTCTCTTTGAGACTTTTAGGTTGGTGGAAGAACCAACGTCTCTGCGTCATGTGTCTAAGCCAATAACTTTATCTGATGGTGTTCATCAGCATAATATCAAACCGGGAACCTGGCTCTCAGCACACCACACCCTTCTTCAATTTGATCCATTAATCTTCCCAGAGCCTGAAAAGTTTATTCCAGATAGGTTCATCGAAGTAGACAAAGAGACTGGACGTCGTGTCGCTCGGTACGGAAGACTTAAACCATGGGGCTCTGGACTTGGGGTGTGTAAGGGCCGCACGTTTGCCGAGAAGGAAGTTTTAGGTGTAGTTGCTTGTTTCATTTCATTATGGGACATGGAAGCTATCGGAGGCGTATGGAAGCTACCTGCAGTGATTCCCGGAACGGGAGTAAAGCGTCCGCAGACGGAGGTTCGCGTAATTATAAAGCGTCGTAATTTCAAATAGCGTGACCGCCTACGAGTCTATATAATTTATCTGAGGGTCACTCTTTAAGCTACTGACGAAGTCTTAATTTAGTATGTAAAATATACAGATGATAAACATCATTGTGTATATAATATAGTCTTATGATTAAAATAGAGTAGAAATAATAAATCAATCGTAAAATATTCCACAAATTCAAACAAAAAAAAAAAGAGTTACGTTGAAGCATTTACATGCTTTGTCCTCCTGATGTGTCGACGGCGCGGCTATGGGGCAATTGACGGAAGTCGACTCAACATAGGTGGCCAGCTTCTAGAAGGGGCTCTCTGTTGCAAATATACCCTATATTGAGACACAATCGGTCATCCTGGAATGCCATTCTTCTGCACGCTGCGTTTGGGCTAAAAGCTGCACAAAGCAAGGATTAGTCTAGCCTTGGTTTTCTTTCTCTTTCTAATCCACGTAGATACTGGCTAGGTTTCGTTTGATGATAAATGGGTCAGGTAGATAGATGTCTTGGAAGTTGCGGTTGAATTTCTCAATAGCAATATTGAAGACCTTTCGTATCTCGTGCCGCATCTGTAGAAAAAGGACATATCTGATCTCGAGATGGTCCATGAACCGTATAGGATAAGTGGCAAGGACAGACAGTAAGAGCAGGCAATAATTCTACTAGCAAGGGCGGAAGGCATAACATGACAACGCGGCTTGATGACAAGGCTGGAGGGAATGCATGGCAGAATCATAATTTGCCACAGACAGAGGAAGAGGCTCGGCAACAGGATAGCAAGAGATCATAAATAAATTGACCTTTTCTCTGCGCAGGAGCTGTTGTTCTTCATTAGAGAAGTTTGTCAACGAGGGACTGGTATATTGCATGTGGTATTTGTTGAATCTCCTTTAGTATATAAAGATTTTAACTGAAAGAGTTACATTCACACATAAGCAGTAAAATGCAGCAGGGACTCTTGTGTTTCTCTTGAAGTTGACACAATTACTGGCTTAATGCACCTGCCCGTTATAAGTCCGTATTGTTGCTCATGCTTATGTATTGAGAATCTATGTGGTTCGTTATATATGTCAATCTTTTCATTTATAGAGGGATTTGCTAATGATGAAATTCTGTTTGAATAGTTTGGAATCGGAATAATTTGCTTTCAAAATCACTGAGCTCTCACCCGTATTCAGTTTGGATATTCTTTTCGGAGGATATGTGACATAAATCTACCGACGACATCTTTTGACGAATGAGGTACTGTATTACGTAGCTTGAGAGGAAACTTGTAGATAAGATGGTCACTGTTATAAAAGAAAAACAAAACGAGGATCGAAACTCTGTATGCGTCTGCGTAGGATCGCCAAGTTTTACTGAATGATCTCCGAGTCTTATTCTATCTGAACCCTGTTTAATATGTGGATCTTCTCAACCGTGGTGAGGAAAAGCAGGGTACTTGGATGGACGCGCAGGAACAACACGGCGATCTGGTTGAGATGGAGCTGGCTGATTGATGGACTCTAAACTTGGCTTCCGCTTGATATGCGATGCAACCTCTGCAGGGCTGTAACCCCGTAAATGGGGCTAGAAACCTCTTTTGTTACTTAATTTTGAAGTTGTTTCAACTATATACAAAGAACGCTTACAAATGATGAAATAATTGATATACACCGGGCTATTTTATTTTGATTTACTTTTTCAATATGAAAACACTCTCATCGTCAGGGCGACAGCCCTTTGGAAGATATATGGGGAAAAAAATGTGTTTAGTAAATTTACAGTAGTGTACGAAAGAAAGATAAGATCAAGGACCACCCACTATGTAATGAGTTTAAAGCTGTTGGTCTTCTGTATTCAATCTCTGTGGGGGACCTTTGAAATTATCTTAAAAATAACTTCACATAACTCTTATTGCCACCCTTAAGGTATAATAAGCCTCTGGCTATGTGGATCTTGGATGATGTTCAGCGTTCTAGACAAGGCGGCATGTGCATGCTACATTGAGTACTCCGTAGAAGCCGAGAAGAAAATGTTGATATCGTTGTGCGACATGGACATACCGACATATTTCCGCATCTTTTTTGACATCTAAGACATGCAAGTACAAAGATTTAGGACATCGCCTTGAGGGCTCGCAAAGAGTCCGACGACTAAGGGATAATAATAGCAATTTCATGGGGTGACCTCTGCTTAGCGCTCTCGGAGGCAAAAAGTGGCTGCCAATCCCTCTTCCTAATCCCCGCATCCCGTCGTGGGCCCAGGGACGGCCCGCCTATGAACCAATAGAGTAGCCCTGCCGGCCTTATTTTTGTGATCGGAGTCGGCAGACATCATGGCCCTGCCAATATCTCAGTAAAGAGGTTGCACAACCGTCTAGTGTCTCATATTTATGGGTTCTCTCAAGTGAAATATAAAGGAACCACGGCCCTTTGAACGGATAATCGGAACCAGTTGCCCTGCTATTTTCATGGGTTAAACCAACACTCCACAAGCTTCTTTGTGAGTAAACGTCACGATGCGACATTATGGGCTGCGATGGAGGCAAGTTCACGGATGTTTCGGCTCATGGTAGACCAATCCAATCTTTCAAACTTTCCGTATCGAGATACTATGCTCCGGCGTGTAACGAATTAGCGCTGCTAAATGAGAGAGCTACTTGATCAGCCACTGGGAGGAGAAGTCACTGTATAGCGAGAGGCACGGAAATTACACTATACACCTTACGATCGGTTCCTGACTGAAGCTCTTACATGAGATATTACTTCCGTTAAGCCAATGACGCGATGTGGATTATAGTCAGGAATTACACATACTGTTTCTTGTGAGCTCACCCATTCGCAGAGATTCATTGTGCGTGGGTATGGAGTAGAGACCAGGCTACAAGCATCATCCAGTTAGGATTGACATGATCCGATTCCATACCGTGCGACGCCGGATTCATTGTGCTATTCTCGAGCCATTGCTGCGAGAGTCTTGTCACCATCGGGGGCTGCTCGGCGAGTCGGGAAGTTGTCTAACCTTACAAATGGATATGACTAGAGATGGTATGGAGCTAGGCTTTTGAGTCTCGGACCTAGAACTGGAGATGTGTTCAAGACGTCGATCGATATAAAGGCCCCGGGCTGCTGCTCCCAATATCCATTCACCACTAGCTTCTCATCCTCTGCATCATTAGCATTTAGCAGACACTGGAGACAAGACCAGCTGAAGACAATAAGGAATAGCCAAATCAAATTCTTCAGTATGCATACCAAACTTTCGACCCTCTCTGCTGCTCTTGTGCCCGCAATGCTGGCCATGGCAGCTCCGGCTCCTCAGTATGACACTCCTTATTTTTTTGGGGCAAAAATTCATTTGGCAAGGGAATTAGCCACTAATAGATCTTGTAGGATTCAATCTCTTGCCGAGAACTCTGGAGCTGTTGCGGGTGTTACTCCTCCAGTTCCTACTGTAACTGCTCCTGTTGGCTCTCTGCATGGTAGCACCAACCTTCAAGGCGGCGTTGCTCGTCGTCCTAATACCGATACTGAGAGCGCTGTGGTTAAAAATATCAAGGAGGTCCCCGGCCAGGATGCAGACGCCAGCCTTGGTGTCTATCTCGACTTCAACAGCGTTGAGGAACCGCAGCCAATCCGTGGTGCTTTTGGTGGATCTGATGCTGGCCCTCGCACTTTCGACTATGAAAAGCTGAACCCTGATCTCTTTGCTGCTCCCGGCACGGACTCTGGCGCCGTGCCAAATGCCGTTTGGCCGCTTGGTCTGTCGCACAATCGCCCTGGCTCTTCTGGTAGAGCCGGTTGGGCTCGCCAGCAGAACACTGCTGTGCTGCCCAACGCTAAAGCCATGGCTGGTGTCGACATGAAGCTAGAACCTAACGCCTATCGTGAGCTTCACTGGCACACTGCCGGCGAATGGTCTTTGATACTAAAGGGTTGCGTTCGCGTTGCGGCTGTTAATGACGAGTCACAGAGTTTCACTGACGATTTGTGTGAGGGTGACGTCTGGTTCTTTCCTGCCGGTGTTCCTCACTCAATTCAAGCGTTCGAACACGGTGCTGAGTTCTTGCTTGTTTTCGACCAGGGTGACTTTGATGAGAACGGAACTTTCCTCATCAGCGAGATGTTTGCTCGCACTCCTCGTTCTGTCCTGTCTAAGAACTTTCGCGCGCCTGTCAATGAATTCAAAGACCTACCTGCCAATCAGCTTTACATTTTCAACGGTACTCCTCAGCCCAAGGATATTAGCAAGCAGAACACAACTGCCCCTGGCGGCTTCCTTAGCGGTCCCAACTCGTACACGTATCATTGGTCTCAGCAAAAGCCCTTTGAAGTACCGGGCGGCTCTGTCAAGGTTCTGGATCCTTCTACCTTTCCCGTCGCTTCGACTTTTTCTGCTGCTCTCGTAACTGTTCAGCCTGGCGCCATGCGAGAATTGCACTGGCACACCACTTCTGATGAGTGGGATTACTTCCTGCAGGGTTCTGGCCGTGCTACTCTCTATGCCGCCCCTAGCGCTGCTAACACTTTTGATTTCACCGCTGGTGATGTCGGCTACATCCCTCAGGCTGATGCCCATTACATTGAGAACACTGGCACAGAAGATCTGATCTTCCTTGAAGTCTTGCAAGCTCCCAAGTTCTCTGATATCTCTGTCGCTCAATGGCTTGCCCTTACTCCTGAGCAGACAGTCATTGATCACTTGAACCTCACTGCAGATATTATCAAGGCCCTGCCTAAGGAGAAGACCCTTCTCAAGACGGGTAATGTCAATCTCACGGAGATTGTTGATACTGGTAAGGCTTACTAAGTCATCATGAAGGAATATACAAATCACCAAAAGGGGTGGACACAAATAGATGTATCAGTGGCTTATTGTTTATATTTCATCTTAGTAGTTGTTTTATTACTTGAATTCATTGAAAGTTGTAGTTATATGTTCAATATGATGTGCATATGAAATCTAATGCCTGTTTGTGATGTATCACCACTTGCCCAATTCGTAGATATATAAAGGCCCTTGAATGCATTGTTACGATTGCCGTTTTGCTCTCTTTCGATTCAAAGGAAAGCTAAGAAACAACTATTGTAGTTAACTACATCCATCTAGCTACCACTTTAACACATCTGGCTACAATCGAGAATTCATCTTCGACACTAGCTTAGGGTATATAGCCTACTCAACTATGAGATACGCCTAATCTTCATCTCAACAAGGTCTTACTTTTCACTATTATCTTCTATATTATATAAAATGCAAGGTAGACTCGATTTTATAATAGATAACTAAATTTCATTCATTTGCAGCTGATCTTCAAGCTGATCTTTAGCGCTTCACTACCTCAAAACCCGACATATCATCAAGGGCTTTTCGAACTATCTTTGCATACGCTGGTATTCCACCCGGAAAACAAACTGGCTCAAAGACCTTGTCAGGGATACTTCCTCCCATATAAGTTGACCTCACAGTTGGGAACAACATCTGGTTGTTAAGGTCGACAAGATTCTTCTTCCATGCCAGAGATGCCTCGTGCTTAGGATTTATATACTTGATGCTGTTCAACTCCATCTTCTGGATGCAGTCGGCGATCCAACGGCCTTGCACTTCGACAGTGGTTGGGCCATTGCTCAGAAGGGTTGGACCATGCGGACCGTAGATGTGGAACATGTTGGGATATCCACTAACAGTAAGGCCGAGGTACGTTTGGGCGCCGGGGAGCCACTCTTGCTCAAGGTTAGTCTTGTAGATGCTTTCGAGCCCGAGCTGTGTCATAACTGTGAATAGTCAGTACGATTTCAATTATCATTGAATGAGTTCAGATGGCTTCATCATGTGTAGTACCTCCAGTCACAATGTCCTTCATCAGCTTGTTAGCATTTTTGTCCCCGAATGAAGCAACGCTCTATTGATGGCTACTTACAAAACCCGTCGCGACGGCAATCACGTCAAACTCATAATGTGTTCCATCTTCAAGAATGATACCTTTTTCGTCAAAATCCTTGATGGCATTGCCTTTTATATCAACGATATCGACATTGGGTCTGTTGAATTGTTCATAGTAGTTGTACTCGAGACATGGTCTCTTGATTCCAAAGAAGTGAGGCATATCGAGCGGAGCAAGCAGGTCACGCTTTCTCGGGTCTTCCACTCGGGCACGAGTTTTCTTCACCCAGAATTTGTACGACTCCTTGTTCGCTTCCGCACTAAACAGATTATCTTTGTATAGCGCGACCCAGTAACGAAATCCGCCATCTTTCCAGATACTTTCATAAAAGGCTTCTCGATCTTCGGGAGTGTCGTCAAAGGTATTCTTCTCAGACCAGTCGTATAGGAAGCCAGCGAAGTTCGTCTCACGGTATTTAAATAACTCTGGATAGAATTTCTTGGATTTCTCTTGTTCTTCAACAGTAAGATCTCGCTTACGCATTGGAACGGCAAGATTAGGAGTACGCTGGAAGACTTTTATTTCTCCAGCTTCGGGGCCCCATCCTTGAACAATTTGTACTCCGGATGCCCCTGTACCGATGACGGCACATCTCTTGCCTTTGACTTCGACCTTCTCTTCTGGCCAAAAAGAAGAATGATGGATTACCCCTTTAAATTTGTTCATTCCAGGCCAATTGGGGATATATCTCTTGGCGGCCTATAATATGTTCATAGGTGATCAGTTTATAGGGAAAAACAAAAGGGGAGTAGCTTCCCTTTTCTCATCATAAATAGAATGGCATAGGCCAGATATATATATAGAAGACAGAGATAACTTACGAATCCAGTCCCAAGAACGAGATATTTGGCTTCGGTGACGCGACCATCTTCCGTACGCACAATCCACTTCCCAGCAGCTTGGTCAAAGTGGGCACCAACGACGACAGTATTGAAAGCACAGTCTTTCTTAATTCCAATAACCTTATCGACATGATCGAAGTATGCCCGTAGATTCTCATAGTTGGGATAATTATTCGGCCAGTTCCACGTCTTCCACACCTCAGGCCAGGAAAATTCGTACTCGGGCACCTCAGAGTCAACACCAGCACCTGGATAGCAATTCCAGCGCCACGTGCCGCCAGTATCGTTACCAGCTTCGAATATGTAAGTCTTTAGGCCGCGGTCACGAAGGGTCTTAAGCATGAATATGCCGGCTAAGTGTCAAGAGTGTGGTTATTTAGCAATATGTATCAAAAATATCTGTGGGTTTTGTCTCATCGTACCAAAGCCGGCACCAACCACAAGAGCATCAATATCGAGGTTCTCTGCATAGGGACCAGTTTTGTCATTGTGTGTAACAGAATAGTCCGTCAGCTCAGTGTTGAACTTTTTGGATCCTGAAGGAAGGTTCTCGCCCATATTGGCAAAGTATAAAAGGTCGATTTACAATAGAAATTGTAGCTGGGTTCTAGTTTGAAGTATGAGATAATCTGATATTACTTCGTCATAAGGAAGAAGATATGATCGAATTTAAATACAAATTTCAAGTAGTACATGAAGGAAAACATTATATCAACTATCCATTTGAAAGTACGACGTCGAACTAGCCCGGCATCTAGATTATTAGTGGAGTCAAAATATCTCCTTGTGGTAGCGCCTGAAACATCCCCGCAGCTGAAAACTTGGTCTAGAGTAAGATGATGCATCTAACGACACTTCTATGGCCAGAATTGGATGGATGGAGAGAACTTATGTGCTGCGGAACCGCATCTATCATGCGGGGATGAACGACGGGCGCGGAACCGCATCGTATCTGGGTGGTCATGGGACCGCAGTGAAAGCTTGGCAGACTTACACAAATTAGGTGTTCATTGTTACGCACAGTGAAAAGGTCAAGTACAGTAAAGAATAAAAGACAAAAGGTGGACACATTTACTTCGCATTCAAAGCTCCTAGGAATTGTATGGCTATATACTATATTGTCATTGATCAAAATGCCTTTCAGTGCTCAAGTTCTATCCAATCTTCAAGATACAGTTGACAATGCCTGTGCCGACCCCCAAAAAGGTATCCCAGGAGCCACCGTTGTGGTCGTTGGTAAAGATGGCGAAGAATTGTTTGCATACTCGGCTGGCAAGCGAGGCCTAGTCTCTAAAGATTCAATGAATCTCGATAACGTTTTCTGGATTGCATCGTGTACCAAGATGGTCACAGGAGTTGCCTGCATGCAGCTTGTTGAGCAAGGTATCTTGAAGCTAGATGATGGCAACCATCTTGAAAATATCCTACCTGAACTAAAGAAAATCCAAGTTTTGCGTGAAGATGGAACTTTAGAAGAAAAGAAAAAGCAAATCACTCTCAGAATGCTTTTGAGCCACACCTCTGGGTTTGGTTATACTTTTTTTAATGAGCGACTGAGAGATTGGACTTTGCCTGCAGGGGCAGATGAATTTTCCGGGAGGATTGAAGATATCTTATCCCTTCCTCTACTCTTTCAGCCCGGGGAGAGGTGGGAATACGGCGTAAGTGACAGACTATTGCTGGCTATGAAGCCTTAGACAGATTTCGTGGACTAATTAATACAATGTTAACTAGGCCGGCCTCGATTGGGCTGGACTGGCAGTTGAACGAGCCACTGGGCTGACCCTCAACGCATATATGCAAAAGCACATTCTGCAGCCTTTAGGAATCAAAGACATGTCAATGCTTCCTAACAAGGACATGCGAAATAAACTCGCATACATGCACAGCAGAAATCCAGATGGAACAATAGGGCCGCGAGATCATCTTTTCCGAATTCCATTAGTGATTAATCCGGATGACGAGTCCGAGACGCGTCAGGTGTTCAATAGCGGCGGCGCTGGCATGTATGCAAAGCCTCAAGAATACTGCAGTGAGTCAAAAAAATCCCCGCTATACTATGCTTATAGGGAGATATAACAGTGTCTAAACATGTTCGATAGAGGTATTGGCTGTGCTACTAAACAACGGCACCTGCCCTCGAACTGGAGCTCAGCTCTTGCATAAGGAGACTGTGGATGAGATGTTCCGTAACCAGATTCCTCAATTTCCAAACCACGGCCGTCAAGGAATTCCTGCATCCAAACCTGATTTGACCAATGCTATCGGCGATATATATCCGGTTTCTGGAAGTCCGCCGCAGGGCTGGGGTTTGACTTTCATGAAGACTAACGGCGGTGAGACCGGTAGATCTACCGAAGCGGTTTTCTGGGGTGGATTGGCGAATTCATGGTGGTGGTGCGATCGCGAGAATGGTGTTGCCGGAATAGTTTGCACTCAGATTCTCCCATTCGTGGACGGTCAGGTTTTAGGATTATGGGCAAACGTTGAGACCCAAGTATACAAAGCTCTTGCTGTGTGAAGAATGTTTATTTGATGACTTTTCATATCTAGGTGTTCAAAGTATTCCGTATGGTATTCTACTCACAGTTAGGCGATGTAACGATTGCATACTCGTACATTAATCAAAGAGTCCCAGTAAAACGGGGAAAACCTGTGACTGCGGAGGAATCAAAATCACCGTAGCATAATCTAAACGGGAAAAGCCTATATACACCATGAGGACGCCAGCCTATTGCATTTCTGAATAGACATAACAAGTACATTTGGTGGCACCGCTTACGAGACGTGGTAAAGCGGAGAAGCGGGGAAATGTGGGAGTGAATATGGGGAGACGGCAAAGGCTTCGTCACAATCTGGGGAACATGATCTAGCCAGAGAGATCGCTAGTGGTGCTGCCAACGCAGCTGTCGAGTATTATTTGAACTTTCTTTGAAGTTAGTTCCCAGTAATGGTGTCCACCACCAATTCAAACTCTCTCAGCCCAAAGCACTTGATTCCAAATTAAACTCGTGCTGCTTCTCGCCATTACTTGCCAGACAGATGAATCTCTCTTACAATTAACTAGGCAGAACATTTATCGTGATGAGACGCCAGAACCACAGCTGTGATCAATGTCGGAAGGCCAAACGAGGCTGTGATGCTTCTCCTTTGGAATCGGATTTAGAGAATTTGAGTCTTGAACGACCTAGTAAGTGATGCTAACTTTTCTTTTTACAACGACATTTATTTGGATGCAGATGAAATGTCATACTATGCTAGGAATAACTAACGCGAGTTTTGAGACACTGGCAATGCTACCAAAGCATGCTCTTATTGTCTGAGGACTAAAAAGCAGTGCACAATGGAGTGGGCAAAGTCACATCGCTCCCCATACACTTGTTATCCACCGAGAAAGACTACTTTGCGAAAACGTCGCGAAAGAACAGATGACGTTCTTCTTCCTACGCTCGCTACATGTTCGGATTCTGGATTAAATAATCTTGATTACATGCCAACCATACAAAGCAACATGCAAGATGAAGAAGCCATCTGCTACCCTGACGATGCTATGTACGAATTCGATGTCGCCACAATATCGGCTCAAACCCCTAGAATATCTCTTTCGTGGTGCCCAATTTCAAATGATGCCGCTGCGCCTAAAAGCGTCTTATCAGAGACTAAGATTACTGCTTCAGACTTCGCATCGGATATGATTGCCGGAATTCCATACCATTTCGAGCCACAAGTTCCTCAGTATGATTTTGACACTGCGACATCTTCAGAGTTCTCATATCACTACCCGACAGAAAACGACGGCATAATTTTACCAGTGTGCAAGCGGCGGCGAAGATCTAGTGATAGAACTGACACTCCGAGTGAATCAATTTCCGCCTTCTCCGTCGATCAGGCTATGATTTCTAGATCCAATAAACATGATATTTCGGCCAACTTACTCCAGATCTATCATGATGTCCTTGAGCATAATCTCTCATGCTGGCTGACAGAGATAAATTGCCCATTCCCAACCCAGCGCCTGTGTTTAGATATGGGAAACAATATGGGTCTAGCTAGGGAATGGGGTTCATCATGGTCAAACAGGATTTATTCTAGGACTATACAGCTGGATCGTGTAGCTATATCGGCGAATATCCTACGACTGACGCATAAAGAAGACAGAGCAGCTACCAAAGCACTGCATCTCGCGATTATGGCATTTGCCACCCAATGGGCTCAAGGTAGTCATCGACAGAGAGAAAAGTTTCCTGCAAATTTTGCCCCTTCCAACGGCCAATCACCTGGCGGCCTCATAGATGGGATGACTGAGGAATTTGATCGTAATCTTCAGTATCAAATTTGGGCTCAGGCTAAAAGGGCACTACAAGATGTCGAAGAGATAGAGTCCTACAAAATAGCTTTGGCCGAGTTAATATTTGGATTGACCCAAAAGGCTTGGGAGCAGAACAGCCATGGTCCCGAAGTTGGTGGCATTGAATTGGATTTACATAGTTCCGACTTGAAGGCAAGGGTGTTATCACAACTCAATGAGATCATCTCGAAAGATGGACCTCCGATTTACATGGAGAGAGCGGCTCGCAAAGTCCAAACTCTACAAGCCCGATATGACGCCGTCCAACGTGGCCTTTCGCCATGGTCTATGAATACCAATAAGCAGGCAGGGGCCAGCGGTAGCTCACAATGCCTGCTAGGCAACGAGGAGAGAGGGACTATTGGACTCCTCTATTGGTTTGCCGTCATGTTCGATACAGTATCTTCATCTATGAATGCGAGACCCGTTGTCGTCTCTGACCAAGACTGTCCGCGCTATTCCGAAGAAGATGCTTACAGTACCGCAAGCCATCAATCAGATGGCGCTCCGGCAAACGACCGGTGGGATATCAAAGCATTCATTCACGATGATGTGGAGAACCCTATGTACTGTCCCATATGGCCATGTCCATATGAAGAGGCTGCTAAAGCCGTTACCAAGTCAGCGCCAGTCAAGGTCTTACTATTTCGGTATCTATCGTACCTTCAAGGGATTCTTAGAAAAGGAGCACGTGGGAAAAAAGTAGAAGATATCATCAGCTCTACTCTCTCTCTCTATCAGTACTGGAATAAGACATATGGATCTTTCTTTAGGGAGATGATGCTTGATATCAACTCAATACCTGCAAGAATTCGGAGCTGGTTTTTCTGCATATCTGCTCATTGGAATCTAGCTGCACTCATGATTGCTGATCTAATTGCATTTGTTGATGAAAATAATCTCGGGATTGACACTGCAACTTGTACTCGTATCGTGAGCAAGACGGCCTGGAAGATACGAGAAGCAGGCGTTAAAGAGCTATCTGAGCTTGCAAACATCGCATTACCATGTAATGGGTTACAGGATGCTTCACATTTTCATCATGCGGTTAATGAAGGCACGATTCTGACCGAACCATGGACCATGATCCTTATTAGAGCATTTAGCTCAGCCTCAGCTATACTCCTTGGAGAGGCAGAAAACTATATTCGTCACGAAGCCGCTGGATTAAGTTGTGCCGGTAGGAATTTTGAAGAGAGCCTGAGAAGAGCTACGAATTGTATTAAAGCTCTATGGCATTTGGGAAAGAAGTCAGATATGGCAAGGAAAGCGGCAGACTTTCTTTCCTTGGTAATGGAGGAATTAAAAGTTGACTACGGAATTGGGGTATATGGAGCAAGATGATAATGAATCACTCTCCGCATCGTCATCATGATATTTAATTTACAACCACTCCTCGCTTTGCCTTGCACGTTCTGTACCATTCAAGAATAAGGTTGCTCCGCATATTCAGCAGCATAGCGATAAAGTCTATAATGACTTTTACTTGGATACCATATATCTCATATGTCAAATCTATGCATCTCTAATGCTCGCCAACTCACCGCCCTCTTTTATCGTTAGACTATTTGCGGCCCCGTGATAAGAGATCGGCGTCATTGCGGCTCCGCTCGTGAGGGGAATCCTTGTGCAGCGGATCCGCACGAGAATAGCGATATACTCGCCATTTTCTTTCTTGGTAGGTTAGTTGATTTTCTCTATTAACCTCTTTGCCTCTATCCCGGTGGGATGACTTGGTATTGAGCGGAATTAACAAGTCACGCCATTCTGTTTTTAAGTTTAGGATGCCAGTTACGGAGTACTGCTTGTTCTCCATGTACACTAATATCCGTGTCTTAATGCTGAACAGAAGTGCTTCTTTAGCATGCAGAAAACTAAAGCCAGCTTCTTCCGCGTCGCGAAGCGAATGCTTTGAGAAAAGTACTTATATGGAGTTAGGAATATCGTTGTAGGTTGATATTTCCGATAAACTTTTTGTGTTCATGATGTCTACGGAGTACACGTTCCATGGTTCCCCTATCCCTACCAACTCATGCCAGAATACGATATATCTGTAAAGAACCTTTTCGTTAGTGGGAACGCTTTTCCATAACAGCTTCTTTAGTGCTTGAGCTAATTCCATGCAGATCAAGGCTACCACTGGTATTGTTAGAAGGAAATTACGCCCTCGTCAAGGTGGCGGCACAGGTATCATAGCATTGCCATGGAGGATTTCCGGCACCTCCGCTTGCATTGCACAGCTATATTCCCATTCCAGGCATCAACCTTGCCTTCGCGCGCTTCCTACTCTAAAGGCTGCCCCGTAACCATTGGAGATATTAAACTTACATCCGATGCCGAAACTCTCATCAAAGAGGTCCCCCATCCTAGTCCAAGTAACTAGCAGCCGTTTACAATATTTTACAAAATCGACGTCGTGTCATGGCTATAAGCGACCCGCTATATCTGGCTTCTGGCAGTCGCCTCACACTGAGACTAACCATAATTTCTCATCTCTTAACCTCGCTGATGCTAATCCCGGACATTATACTATCTTAAACGTGAATCTAAAAGCCCCAATATGCCTAGCAACCTAGTTGCATTGTGAATTTTGGGAGCATTGCTTGGTATCTCATGGGACCAACCACGCCCTTGAATTACGTGAGTAACGTATGGTCTTCACGGCTTCGTAAAGTCTTTGGGTGATTTATGAGATTGGCTTGGTATTTGAACTAGCGCTATTGCGCCTGGCCCTATGGATGTAAGTATAGTGGGCCATATAACGAGACGGCGCAAGGACGGACTTGTGGTCCGGACTGTAATATGGTCCGGCAACCGAGCAAGATCAGACATCATGATGAAAGATGCAAAGTTTGTTCCTGTAGAGGATATCGTGACTGCTATGTACGAGCTTATAAATAGGGGATATGACGACGGCACAATATTGGAAGTAACGCTTCGCGTGACGAGAGTCATTCCTACAGTTAATGCATCCCCTCCAGCTGTCAGCTTCTTGGTAGTGCCAAATGCAAGACTCATCATGCGCAACCTTTTGAGGATCTGGAAACAAAAAGTTTGAAGGTTTAGAATAAGGAAAATTGTGTTACATTAGTAACGAGTTCTTGTGAGCTGTATGCGTTGGATGTCTAAAATATTAATAACAAATTTGTGATACATGAAAATAAACTGAACAGTAAAATGCTTCTCTTCTCCATATCAAGGTGCAAGTACAGACTGTCGATAACGAGCTACCTAGCTTCTTCTTACCCGCAATGTTTCTGTCAATCGAACATCTTTGCTGCTCGCTCCGATGAATATCTTATACTCTCCCTCTTGGATGACCCAAGTTTGAGAAACTACATCCCATACGCTGAGATCCCTTTTTGTAAGTTCAAAACGAACAGTTGTCGACTCTTGAGGGGACAAAGCTACTTTATTGAAACCACGTAGTTGTTTCGGCGGGCTGTTTGGAATAGCCACATAAAGCTGCATAACTTCTTGTCCAAGTACAGAGCCACTGTTGGTGATAGCTGCAGTAATCTTCACGGCGGGTTCCCAGATATTTGCTCCGTGACACTCGGACTGGCGCAAGCCTTTTGAGGGTACGATAGAGAGAGAAGAATACTCAAAAGTCGTGTAACTGAGGCCATATCCAAATTCAAATCGGGGAGTGATATTTTTGGCATCGAAAGCACGGTAATCTAAATACACGCCTTCCGTAAAATCGCACTGAGGGTCAGTATCATCGGCAGAGCTAAGACTACACGGCTTGTACACCGAGTAATCGCTCTCGTTCTTCGCGATTGTATAAGGCAGCTTGCCAGAAAAATTAGCCTCGCCATAAATAAGCTTCACAATAGCTCTGCCACTCTCCTGGCCAGGTAGATGAGCGATGATGGTGGCGGTAATGTTGGGGTGCTCGATCCATTGGTCAACAAGACGAATGCCTGCGGCGTGTATGATGACAATAGTATTGGCGCACTTTGAAGCCACATTCTTAACAAGGCCATCGCTGAAATCATCATGCAAGCCTTCGCGGTCCCAACCCTCGGTTGCAATGGCGTTGATGAAAACTAGGCAGGCGTCGGAAGCAGCATTAACATCAGGGTCAACCGAATCAAGATCCCAATTCACCCAGGTGCCGTCTTTGCGAGCTCGACGCTGAATAGCACCGAGAGGCTTGATCAATGTTAGCGATATTGAAATGGCTGCTCTAACAAAGGAAAAATAACTTACATCATCGATATACGATGGTGAGTTTGCGCCCGCCCGGCCACCGGTAACGATTGTACCTCCTTTCGCTGCCTGGTCGAAGTGTGCTTCACTGCCCAGTACTGCTTGGCCCATCTCTGGCGAAGAAGTGTATCCGAGCTGGAACAAGACATCAGTATTTTTCGTACGTGGGATTGTAGCATCATAGCCAAACACAGATATCATAGTCAGCTTATTTTTAAATGGCAGAGCATCATGCTGGTTCTTGACTAGGACATGCCCTGCGATGGCGCCTTCTAAAATCACAGGCCGTGATGAGGGATCTCTCGCATCTATTTGATCGTGAGGTTCAGTGAGATTCTTCAAGCCAATTCCTGGAGTCGGAAATTTATTGCCATCTTGGCCAACCAGATACCACGCAGCAATGATTCTTCCGCCCTTCAAAGTTAGCATGGTAAAAATTCGGAATGTTGAACATTGAAATATTCACCGCGTTGCCATATCAGTCACCCGAGTCTCGCTGACGGTGCCATTCGCAACCGCATCAGTCAGATTTTTGCCCCATGAACCCCCAAGGGGCATGACCATATCCAAACCGGCATTTGCGCTGAAGACGTCGTGTTGGGCACCCCAGTCAAGCATGACGAAGCCTTGGAATCCCAACTCAGATTTGAGGATATCATTCATCAATTTGCTGTTCTCGCATCCATACGTGCTGTTGATCCTGTTGTAAGAGCACATGACAGATCCTACGCCAGCACGTACACTATCCATGAATGGCCACAGATAATACTCGTGTAAAGTTTTGTCGTCGATGTTTGACGATACAGCTTCAACCCCAAAGTATGGACGCCTTAGCGTCTCTTGCTCATTACCGATAAAGTGCTGGTGGCCTCAGGAAGTCAGCATGGTGGCCACGTCCTTATGCCGTATAGTTAGACAATACCTTGATGTTTGCAATCACACCAGCTCCTTGCATCCCCATGATAGTTTCTGCATTTAACTGACCAGAAAGGTACGGGTCGATAGAGAACCCCTCCCAGTTCCGACCACCTAGAGGCGTTCGTCCTAATGGGCCAGCATTTGGACCAAGTGGAATATTGACTGATGCACTCTATTCTTAGAAACTTGCTAACGTGATTTACCCAGCGAAAAGTGATAATTTCTCACCTCCTTTGACTTTAAACTCTTTGCCCATATAAAATCCTCTTTCATATGTCAAATTCCGGTCCCAGCTTGCACCAACATGGATTCCAGATGGATAAGAGTTGACTAAATCGGTCGCTCGAACTCCATTGCCGGCATCATGAACACATAAGCCAGGCCACCCTAACCGAGGAACAGAGCCAGTGTTACCAGCGCAGATGTTATCGCTGGTGAATCCGCGCGTGATGTTAGCTCTTTCTTCTAAGGTCATTTGACGCACCAGTCTTTCGGCTCGGTCGTATGCGTGTGTCCATTGCCCATGTCCTTTGCTTGGTGCTATTCATGGTCTTAGTAGTAAAACAGATGTAGAAAAATTTACCAACAACGTACACGTTAGAAAGGCTTGTGGTGATTCTGCGCCTGCAACTGCTCTTGGAGGTAGGGCTACAGCAAGAAGAAACAAACTCGCACAGCTAGATAGTACATGCAGCCACATGGTATTTGCTGGTAATTTTCTCTAATATAGTTACTCCTGCGTTTCAATGAAACCGATAGCCTTTTCTGGGAACTGGTCGTCTTTAGTATCCAGAGCACGAGATAACAGCTAGGCTCAAGTTTGAGCATCCAGCTTGACGCAGATAGAGAGACCGTAGTCCGTTCACCGCTGCAAAGCCGACGTTCCCCGACAAATAGGAATGGCATCCGGTGTGGAGAGAAGCATAGTAGGCTGAGCAAATCCTCCACTCATGTTTGCCCAGCTTACCGTAGTGTGACAGCTAACGCCGAAGCCATACCCCCACCATGGATTATATCGCTTCTTTAAGCTGAACAGCGAGATCCCCAGGAACGAAAGCTTGAGTTGACCAAAGCCAGCGGAGAAACGGAGAAACTTGGAAATGGTTCTTTCTTGGAGCGGGTGACGTGAATTTCGTATCATCACCTGTAGTCTATACCTCTCTTGTCACGGCCTTTCGTGTTTTTATTTTTTATTTATTTTAAATTAAAACTCATCTAACGTTTCTGTCCCCTCGCTTAGTTAGCCAATGGCCATCATTCGAGCTGTAACGCATACCGTAACGCAGCATATCGATGATACCACAGCCTTTAACCATGACACATCATAAGGAGTATCAGCGTAGTCTTAAGTGAAAGAGGGAGGGATATGATTAGAGCTAATGATGGCATTAAGTATATGCAGCGCATCCGCTTTTTCGATACCTTGTAGGTCTTGCTGGGCCCAGATTCCGCGTATCATTTGTTCCGTCGAGGCGAGATTGCTTAAGGGCCTCTCATGTATCGCACGTTCCAAGGCTGAAAGGATTAATAATCTATCATCGTCATTGTTCGCCTGCAGAGATAATACTATCATTATGAATGGTCTCTCGCACAAGCCAATTTCGCGCAAAAGATTAAAGGCCTCCTTTGCACTGGTGCGTGATAGTCGTGATTCAGCAAAAGACCCTCGAGTTACTCGATCAAGATAGATTAAAATTGTAAGTTGGTACAAGCGTGCTATCGTGATGTATCGATTTTTACTGCCAGGTGCGTAGTAGTCTTCCCTATCTATGCCGCAGCATGGGTACTGATTGGTATATTTTATCTTAGTTTCGAGGTTGTTAATTGCATGCGAATGACTTTCTGATGTATTCTCTGGGTCATCTCGGCTTTTCACAAGGTCGATAGCCTGACTCAACAGTTCGAAGAGTTCGAGCGAGCATCCGATAGTGCTATGGATCTGCCAATCGCTTAATTTAGTGATTCATTCATGTGTATTATCGGAGGAAGGGGGTTTAATACTGTGCGCAATCGGTCACTAGATACAATCTTGTTGAAGAGCATGTCTCGTTTCGCAATTGCTACCATCTTCGGGGTACGTTGTTGCCAATGCTGTAAGCTAAATTTATACAGCACGTTGTGATAAAATGCCCACTCTAGGAGAGTGACCTGATCTCCTTCGCTTTCTTGATGGCCTTGATAGCCTTGATAGCTGGACTTGATGATAATCATGCAGCCATCAAAGTGAAGAGACCAATTGCTGGCATTTCCGACTGGACAAAGGACCTACGTAGAAAGCGTATATTAGCATAGGCAACAAAATGGTAATCATGGATTAATCTGTTACTACAAACCTCATATAGGCTCAGAAGCAAGCTCGTAGCAATGGCTTGAGCTCTACATCTGGGATCGAGAATCCGATCGATGGCGCCTTGTAGCGCAGAAATAGCAAACATCTGGTGTTTCTTAGCCTCACCCAGCTTTCTCAGATAAAGATACGAAACAGCATTCATAGCATAGCGGACCGCAAGGGATGGAACGCTATTATCTGTGAGCGACATCTGACGAAGAAGGATGCACACATCTTGCCGCAGATCGCCTCGAGAGGTGATCATTCGGACGGCAGAAGATATATCATCATCGCCTAAGACTATTAATCAGACACTAAGGAGCTAGCAGTACTATCCAGGGCTCTATTACTTACATATATGAGCTGTATTGGTTCCAAATTGGGGTAGAGACAATGAGCGGCATATTGGCGGCGCCCAGACGTTCAGCTTGTTCCCTATAACGGAGGACACTTATTGTCAGTGAAGGGAGCGAGGCTGTGGTTGAGTGAGTCATAACTCGCCTCGAGATCCAGACTCAGTGTTTTCATAATACAATTTAATATCCCATTTTGACAAATTTAAAAAGGCAAAAGGACGGGTCTTGTACTTTTGGCTCTGAATTTCCGCTGTTGCAGCCCGACGCCCATCTCCAGCCCGAGGCCAAGATAAATTGACGGCATACCCAGAGCAGACCTTTTTCCGCCTCTGGCAAGAAGAGCACACAGGTAGCAATCGATCGCAGGCAATCTTCCTATCTAATAGATATTAGACTCTTTGGACCTGTATGGAGAGTTGTTGGAGTCTCCCCGAGTCGTTTCGTGGCCCAATTGTGGATTCATTGTTACGCGACAGACAGAGGCGTGAGCATACCTCTACAGTTCAGACATGACCTTGGAGCTCGAGGCTTTTTAGCGTCAATATCTGCTTTATTCATATTGCATTTTCGGAACACCTCCTCAAAATACTTTCCTATCAGAGAAAAGAGGCTTCTAAGGATGAGATAAGGTTGAGGTGATCGAATGGTCCAGAGCCACACAGTGCAAAGTTCTATCCAAATCCGGAACTTCTACGTTATTCTGCATAAAATAACTCCTCATAGCGCCGACAGAGCCTGTCTAACCTCACTGAGCTTAGGATAATTACAGTACGGAAAAGAATCAAGTTCACTTGAAGCGTGCCAGTCTGGTTGATGCTGGGTTACGACGACTTTCTCCTCAAAATTCAAGATCTAAAGCGGCGATTATTAATTTTCAGACCATCTTAACTTGGGCCAAGTTTGTCCTTTATCATGTCTGCTGCGGTCTTTACTGTCTATGAAATTTCAGCAACCTTTGTGGAAAATAGCATATGCCGACGGCGGATACTTATTGCTGTAGCTCATTGTCGAATCCCCAAAAAGTTCCATCAGTCAACCTTTAGACCGTTCTCGAACGCTTGACCGCTGTCTTTCGAGTTTTCCAAGCCAAGCGCTTACCATAGAGTGTCTCTTTTCTTTTGCCAATGGAATGCTTGGACATGATCTTATCTTTGACAATCATATCGACTTGCAGGCCCCCATAGTCAGTACTTAACTTGAAGAGCACATTTCTGAATCATGACTGAATAAGCAAGAAGAAAATATCGCATGTAGGTCATTGCATGGTGAATAAAAAAGAAACAAAGTTTTTTAATAGAGCTTTATATCCGGGTTTAGTTGGAAGAGTCCCGGAGTCACTAATATTTATGCGTGCTCATGTGCAAATCCTTTTCTTCCAGTTAGGTTCCATCTCTATTGTCCCAATCCCAGAAACTCTTCGTTCCAAGCACGCAGTCAACACCTACTGAGTCAATGAATTTAGTGGTCAATGGTTGCTGGCATCTAGATTTTGATGTTGATTTAGTGCTTGTATTTTACTCTTTTTAGTATTAGAAGAACACTGTTCCATTCCAATAAAAGATCTCATACTTTTGGAACAGTCTTCTATAATTAGTCGCTTAAGTTACTCTATTCAAATTCTTGAAAATTTTCTTTATAATCAGGTTTATCTTTTGATGAACTTGTTTCCGCAAATGAAAAAGTAGTTTGAAATTATTCTCCAACTTCTCGACCTTGCATATGAAAGTTGCGTCTCCCGCGATCTATTTCGTGCCCACTTGTCTGTGATTGAGATAGCTCAAATTCATCTCTTACATACTTGCCATAAAACTGCCACCACAATAGCAGAACATCAGAAGCCTTGTCACATACTTGTCATGGCCTCTGGCAATAGCTCTAATTTCCAAGCACTCATCGACACTGTCACTACTGGCCCATCCCCAATAGCGAAAATCTTTCGTTTGATTACGAATCGTGCAAAGGCTTATGCTATTACTCCAGCAGAACAAATCGGTAATTGTCTATAGTTTTCACCTAAAGTTACTTACCATATAAAGACTAAATCCAAGCAGGAATCCCGTGGAAATATTTCAACCCGATTAGCGTGGGATTCTTACCCAAGGGAGAGAGAAACGAGACTTGAATAGCGGAAGCTCGAAAAATTGTTTGATGCTGCATTAGCAAGCAAGATTCTAACTCAATATGACAGGCTAGAGTTAACTATCTTGGTGGGAGGGTTCTAGATATTTTCAACATACTTCCTAAGACCATCAGAAGAAGTAGGAATCAAAATTATTTTTAAACTTACATCCTGCATCATTCGGTAAGCTGCCTAGATCTCTGCTGCTGCATAACCTCCTAATCAATACTATAAAAGGGCAATATGATGATGCTCATGCAACTGAGCGTGCCTTCGACGACCTTAAGGCTGGAAAAATAACACACATTGGCATCATGGTTTATTACGTTATTCAAGAGGCAGACAGAGGGAGCCCTAGTCTCGTCCAGGAGATTGAGTGGCAGGGGAGGAGCCGCCCGAATTAGAAGAGAATATATATGCTCATGAGCACGAACTAATTGTAAAGGCTACTAAGAAAGTAGTTGAAGAGATAAGTGCGGAGTACAAAGGAGAAGAAGATAGAGGCTCAATCAACATTTTACTAAACCACCAACAAAAATTCAATAATAGCAGCACTTTGCTCCTTGGACAGCGTGTGACTTGTGAATATAAAGAGTAGCGTGGCTAGAGTATTACGCAACATGGGAAAATGAATTTCGTCTCGTTAATGGGGAATACGACAAGTTTCGTAGAGTATTGTTAAAGTGAGTTAAATACACCATACTTCTCCGTTTTCTCGTCTTAGAATTATAAACAGCATAGCCGGCCATTCCTCATATTAAATAATTAGATATAGACGGCGTTAGATTTTGGAAAGCTTTTCTTTTGAGAACTTTCGAGTATTATTAATGAAAGTACCGGAGCGGCTATGTAAAGTCTCACTATTCTATTCCCGATGCAGGGCGACAATAATAGCTAAGCCATTTGAAAACAAGATGGTTTGTATTTCCGACTATCATTATACGTGCTCACAATAGATTCTTAATGTGTTTTCAGATTTTAAATGAATGGATTCCCATGTTTTTTTTCTGGGTTATTACCTATGTTTTAAATTTAATAATATCAACTAGTGTTTCTAGACGGCTACCCAAGAATGGATGACTTATTTTCATCCCACTCGATGAAAGCCAATATCTGAGGAGTTCGGTCATAAGTATTAGGTCACCACAGATACGACCTCTTAAGAGTACAGGGTATTTCGTACAAGTACAAAGAGGGCGTAGCTCCTGATTAAAATATATGCCTTATTCCCAACCAATGCCCTGCTTCTATCCCACCAATCCACTCGCCACCCGGCTTTCCAAACCGGGAGCCGTTCCTCCAACTCGGGTCTTCAATACTGCCCTGTGTGTCTCCTCATATAAGCTAATATGTGGAGGATACCCTGCTTGTGTGTCCAGCCAATGCTATCTGGGCATACACTGCATACCTTCCATTTAACCATTTAAGCATCACACTTACTCGATTGGCCGTGCGTTTCGGTACTTAGGACATTGCTCGTGTCATCATTCACTACGTTTGTCAAACATTATCCCTATGCAGGCTCTAAGGAGTGTACGGGATGATTGGCTTCTTAATTAATAGGGCGGCGGGTTATGGGAGGATCAGAAATATAGAGATATCCAATAATAACACATATGGGTCGGAGTACCGAAGTATCGAAGACCAATAATGACTTGTAATTTCATTCTTGAGGCCATCTACTGCTGTGCATTATCTTCATCAACTTCCCATTAACTAGGGCCTGACACTAGGAATCGAATGAGATGAGGCAAAACGAAGTCTGTCCCAGTATTTGCCATTTACCTAAATAGACTATTTAATGTAAATGTATTGCTTTTTCCCCAACATTTTTCACTTTTGGTGGTTTAAGCTATGTTAATGTGCGACAAGAACATCAGCCTAATTCAAGGTTGTGTGTAGCAAATTCTACGTTCCGAGGCATATGACATACAAAGAGACTCTCAACTGCGTTAAACTGTGTGAGAGGAATTTGCAAAGGCCGGCATTAGAAGAGACCGATCCTGAATCCAAATAACACACTGTTTTGTCTTTCGGAAACGATTACTAGCAGCCGGGCTGGTATGCTTTGCAGCAACCCAAACTTTAGTGTAATCAGAAAAAGACATATATTAATGGTCCTCCTATGTCACAAAAGCCAATAGACATTAGAGACTCAGACGTATGATGATATATCGCTTTGGTTCAATATTGAAGATCCCGCAACACAGCATTCAATGAACGCTTGAGCCTTTTAAATCCTCGAGATATATACCGAAGGCTATACGAAAAAGACTGGAAAAGAGCAGCTGTTTTTGAAGAATGCTAGACGTGATAGACATGTCTACACTTTTGACATTGAATGTTTTGACTTACTCTTCCTGCTCTAGCTTTATTTCCGCAAAATAAGCTATGGAGTAGG
The DNA here is from genome assembly GCA_015266385.1 of Trichoderma oligosporum. Taxonomy (NCBI): domain Eukaryota; kingdom Fungi; phylum Ascomycota; class Sordariomycetes; order Hypocreales; family Hypocreaceae; genus Trichoderma; species Trichoderma oligosporum. Next base: position 77,789 of record JACBYL010000576.1, on the reverse strand, counting down.
TGGAGTGTGCCCACATTCCGCCACCATTTCTTATACTATCTTATACCAGCTCGCGAAGGTCACACATGATGACACCAAGCAGCCTGGCGAAGGGCCACCCAAGCCGGTTCATATGTGCATAAGTTCACCTCCGGTCTCTAAACGACTCTGCAAGCAAGCCAAGATTATTCCGCTTGCCGCCGCTTGCCGCCGCCGAGTGGGACAGTAAGCAGGCCAGCACTGATGTTAACTATCTCTCTAATAGCAGGGTTGAACTGACCAAAAACAATTGAATCTGATCCTGTTACTAAAGAATAGCAAGCGATAGAAGCGATAGCCTTAAAAGTTCTCACCATTAGCGAGAACAGGGGCAAGGTCAAGGTCAAGACGGCGCTTCATGCCCTGTGAAGGGTAGATGAACAGTCTCTAGCATGTAGAGATATGCTGATATGACGCGTTGAGATAGGAGTGGAGGAGGTGTATAATCTTATTAACGGGCTGTATTCAGCCAGTATAAGGGAATGTATCATTATGAAATGATGAAGAATCGACTATATGTATCACGTTCGTGCCAAAACGTAAAGTTTCATCATCGAGCTCGCCTGTGGTCATGCCATACGGCATCGTTACATGTGTGTTAATGGGCGCCCCAGCCGGAAAATCGGTGGTAGACATATTTAGTGGGTTAGAGATGGCGAAGTCCATCTCGGTCGATATCCATGGAAGGTTCATGGGAGTTTGCGGAAGCTCTGACTCGGCTGCTGGAATCATGGAAGCTTCTGCCGTAGGATCGTGCTCTGCAGCAATAAATGAAGACTGCTGCTCTTCAAGAAATATTGGACCATTGCCTGCTGTGTGATCGTTGTTCGCACCACCAATGGGTGAGACACTGGCTCCTAACATCGAGGCACCCGCTTCATCCAATATTGGTGTTATCTCGGAATCATCATTGGTAACTTGTGCTTGGCGTGCTTCAAGACCAGCATTGATTCGCCATGTATTTAGCTCGGAGAGAAGGTCGTTGCGCTCTGCGACTAGACAGTCGATTCGCCGAAAAGACTTGGCAATTTTCTGCTGTTCGGCTTCGTGCAGCGCAACGCTTTGGTCGATTACAACATGTTTCGACAGTCGGCTAGGATCGGTTGATTTAAGTGAAGGTATAAGGCCAGCAAGTGTCTACATCCACATCAGTCGCGGAACAAAAGAGAAGCATCTCAGATTTATTTCCACTCACAGTCAGCCTCTCCTTAAAAGCTTCTCTTCGAGATCGTTCAAATACTCTGTGGGCTGCACGATCATCTGCGGTCCAATTCCTGATGCGTCTTTTCTTCTTTTTCTCGAGTACCGAGCGCGCCGCTGCCGATCCAGCTTGGCTTGCCAAAGGAGGCGACGTATTCTCTGTTGAGGACATGTTGTGGCAAATGAGGATGATGCTGCGGGTGGTGAGTGCGGGAGCGTTGAAGCAAAACGACGATATTATCGACAATGTCCCTAGCCAAGTAGAAGCCAGTGCATAATCTCGAATAGCTGCGATAGCTTAGTAACTGCTTGTGCCCATGAAGACACATTACCAGGAAAGCATCGTGAGATGACAAAGAGGGGAAAGCTGGAGTTGATTGATGGCAGTGGCGAGGCTGCGGATTGCACCCCTCTGCTCAGGTTGCTTCAGCGCTTCTAGCGGCCGCATTTTAAGCTCCGATGTGAATCTGGGGTGCATGAACCACTAAACCCAACAAGGTGAAGTACCTAATACCGAGAGCTCAGCTGACCATAGCCATGATGTATGTGATGGTAAAAGATGGTGCAACAAACATCCCCAATCCATCTACAGGAGTGTGTAGCACCGGACACTTAGCCCTCTATTGAACTAATCAGGTTTCAGAAATCTATAGAGAGATAGATGAGGATTTCCACATCCAAGTAGTTCATTAGTTCCTAGGTAGATAGTCTATAAAGTTTCATTTCCTCGTGTATTTTTCATTTTCATATTCGCGCGTGCATCACTTGTCTTATTATTATCATTATTGTAATACATTTATGTCTTCTTGATACCATCCAGACATATCCGGCATCATATCCAAACCTCCAAGATTGTCCAGGTTCATGCTTCCAAAGTCGTCTGCATTCATAAAATAAGACAGCCAGTCCATTGTCATAAAAGAATCCAGAGTCGCACTTGGATAGAGAGGAAAGTCAGCGGCCATTGTCGGGGAAATGTCTGGTATTGAGAGCCCTTGTACGGCTAGTAGACCGTCTCCCGGGCCCAGCAGCCCATCACCTGAAGCAAGAACTCCGTCTCCTGATGGAAGAACCCCACCTCCCAATGATAAAATTCCATCCCCTGAAGCAAGAACTCCATCTCCGAAAGTACTCCCAGTTTGAGATGAGGCGCTGGTGCCATCTGTCAGATTAGACGATGGCCCAACGCTGCCAGATTGAGATTCTGATGATTCAATCAACGGATGCCCTTTTTGGCCGTCTGATCTTGGCGAGAAACGTCTCATGGTCGCAGAAAAGATTCGATCCAGAACATCGCGGCTTCGCTTCGCCTCCGGCCAGTACTCTCCCGTTGCGCTGAGGATATCCGATGCTGCTTTCAAGGACGTAGTCAAGCAGTCAAAATTCACCTGGTCGGCAATACCCTCTGGTGTCCACACGCAATAAAAGAGCGTCATGATACACAAGAACAGGGAGTGGACAGTGAGCCATCCATACCGCAACTGATTATCAGCGTATAGCTTTGCGTAAAGTTTGCTGCAGCTGATGGCGCTACTGAAACATTGGCCGATTGCTGCCTTGGTTGGTTGTTGGAATACAGGGTTGGGGCGAAGCACCAGCATGATGAGCTCATGGTATCTGATCTCACAAAGATCATTTAAATAAAATGTCCGTTCGCCCTCGGCGTGTCTTGGAATCTCTTGTCGCCATTTATGCAAGCGGCTTAATATGTCCGTCCGCCACGCCCCGAAATCATTAATAGCTGGCGTTACATAGGGCGGATAATTCCGATCTGTGCAAAATAACACCGTCTTAATTTCGGAGCTGAATCTCGCCCATTTAAAGAGATGAATTGCGCTTGACATGGTAGTAAGGCTTCCAGCAGGTCTCTCAGAGGGGCACAGCCCTTCTTCACTCAGTTCATCGTCATTTACATCCATTGGATACTATTTGGATGTTAGCGAAGCGTATCTAAATAGCATATTTAGCTTACCCTCATATCACATTGTTCATCCAAAAAACCAAGCGGTCGTCCCATTGTGGTACACAATTGTCGGTTTATGGTATAAATACACCAAAAAACTCTTGTGCGAAGTTCGACCTGAAGAGGATTAAAGTGGCGAGGATTCCTCACATCACGATGCAAGCCAAGCTCTAAAGATGAGGCAAGCGAGTGATAGTGAAGAGTCCAAAGACTCAATCCTGATGATGAGTCATGTAAAGTATACATTTCTAACAACAGAAGACACTGACAAGTCGTGACTGACGGCGATCTAAAGACTGTATCAAGCCGCTGCAAAGCCGAAGCGTAGTAGCCCTCACCCAACATGTGCCGTCTGGACCGACGAGAGAATATTGTAGCCCCAACAGCTAGAACCATAAACGCTTGGAATTCCTCCATTGGGTCCAAGGCCACTCCGCTATAGAGTTTGTCAATTATGGCCATATGTGTAGGCCCATGGAGGAAGGGAAACTGTAAGTGAACCGAGTCGAAATATATCTGGGTGAGGAACAGAGTTTGCCTTTTGTCATTTGGGAAATCTTTCGCCTGTAAATCAACCACATCTCCAGGTAAGAATGCATCGTTATCAGCGCACATGGAGCCACGCAAGTTTACTGTTTCAATTTCTGCAACATGTGCTAAGCCCGCAAGCACAAATTTTGTGAAGAAAAGACCACTGGAGGGCCCCAGGTACCGAAGGTCAGAGCCACCTGAAATGGATATTAGACCCATCTGTTCCGTTATCTCATGCGGAGAAGAATCTTCTGGGGAGTCATGAGACGATTGATGCGTTGAGGAATGTCCATGATCAGATGAAAGCCGAATTCGTGATGGACGCCCTGGCCCTGAGTTGAGGTCGACATCCGGACACTTATCGCGGACAATGGACTCCAGCCATGCAACCCGGGATTCAAGTTCAGTCAGATAGCTATAGAGTTACAGAGAATTAGTAACCACAAAGCGAGTAAGCTCTGCTTCTGATTGATTGTCTTACTTTCGAGGTATTTCACGAGATGTGCCACCATCTACGCAACGAACACCAGCCTTTTGGCAACCCGTGCAAGCTGGCAGTACACCATCACACTAAAATCATATAGGTTAGTTGGATCAGACTAATTCCGTCAAAATGGCAGTTTCTTGTAGGGCTACGTGCTCGAATTTTCCTTTTTTGACACCTCACACATGCTGCGCTTATCCTAGCACGAGTCCTCGCTCTTCGTTGAGCGGTTTGAGCGGCCGAGTGGCCTGACTGTGTGTCGCGATCCGGGTTCGAGGAACTCGGGCTAAGAGTCTTCGGTTCCATTCCAGCTATATTTATAGTGAGCCAGAAATAATGAAACTCTTCATCCGACAGGTTATTCCAACACTTTTCTTTCGGGTGAACGAGTGACCCGGAAGCTGGGTCTCATATGCAGCTCAGAGGCGGAGCTGCTCCATCCCCATTATCAAGCAAAGTGAGATGTCACGTGCGAGTGAGAGATTACTATTTGTCAGCTCAACTAACTTTCTTCATGCTCTATATCTACTACCTCGCGCGCCAACCTTCTTTTTGGTACGGTTGATCTCCTGGTCATGGTTCTAATGAGTCTTCCAGAAGCTTTTACTACACCTCCAACCTCGCCGGAGATTTTGAAAAAAATTACTCATGAGAGGGATTGCCAAATAGTAAACTTTTGTCGAACCAGTCGACTAGAAAATAGGGTGGCGCGAGAAGGTAGAAGATAAAGAACACAAAGTATTTCATAATCACGCAGTAATATGGAGTATACTTCATGTGTAAGCACCTAAGTGGTATGCCATCCGAAAGGCATACTAACAATAACAACTAATACGCATAGCCACTAATTGTATACAGTTAATATATAATAGAATACTGATCTCTTCTCTCCATTAAAGTACATTGTATCTAAGCTTGCTAACTCTGCACGGTTTTACGCTCGTGTCATTTTCTTTTTGTCAAGTCGAAGTTGTGTTGATGTACTGGTTCTTTATTCAATCGCTAGTATCTATCATCTATCCCCAAGAGAACCCAGTTCTAAGCCCAATCTATTTCCCAAGGACCTTCCGTTTCATCAAAGGTTCATTATTTCATTATAGGAGAATATATCCCCAAAAGAGTATTGCTACTTCCCCTGAATATGTCGGCCATCTATTTTTGCGCAACGAGAACGGCGCGGTATCGTAGATCTCCCTTGACTAGTCTATCCATAGCATCGGCCATTCCAGTCTCATTGAGCGGGAATTTCTCGATTTGGGGAGTGATATTGTGCAGGGCACAAAACTTGAGCATCTTTCGCATCTCCGTAGCAGAAACGACAGCAGATCCTTGGATGCGGATACCCTTGAGTGCAAGGCTGAACATGGTGACCTTGGACTGGTTGAAATCAACTGTGAGGGGATAAATTGAACCATTGGGAGCCATCAAGGGAATCAAACTAAATGTACAGAATTAGTACTATTCATTCAGTGCTAGATGTGTTCAAATATAAAAACTTACGCCTCGTAATCAATCTGTGCACTTCCACAAAGGAGGAGGTGGTTGATAGGTTCCATACTTGCTTCAAACTTCTCTCCCTGGCGCAACACGTGGAATTCGTGGGCACCGAACTTGAGAGCTTCTTCTCGCTTTGACTCGCTACTGGAAAGGACGACGACGTGGCAGCCCATAGCAGCAGCCATCTTGATGGCGATGTGACCAAGGCCACCAATTCCCATGATAGCAACTCGGTCAGTAGGCCTGATTCCATACTGATCTAGAACAGTCCAGACAGTAGAGCCGCCACACATCAAAGGGGCAGCATCTGCGGGGTCGATTTCCTTGGGGATTTGGAAGACACAGCGCGCATCAAGAACGGCGCCATGAGAGAAGCTCCCGGTGTCGAAATCAGCAAATCCATATGTGACAGCGTTGGAGCAGTACTGGTCCCAGCCTTGATCCCATAGTTAGCATTACTTTGTACACTGATAGCGCGAATGATCTAATCTTTAAGGTATGCTTACCAGTTAAGCACTGCATGCAGTTACCACAAACTTGGCGGACGTAACCGAAACCAACAATGTCGCCAACCTTGAGATCACTAACAGCAGGGCCGACCTCCTTGATCATTCCAATACCCTCATGGCCGAGAGTGATGTCAGCATGCCTGTAGTGAAGATCTGTTCCGCAAACGCCTGAGTGTGTCATCTCGATAAATACATCGTTCGGGCGAAGTTGTCTAGTAACAGACTTGCGGACTGGGACATCGCCGTCAGTACCGCGGTAGACGTCGAACGTAACTTGGCTGCCCATGATGACTATGATGATATTATTGTAAGAGATTGGTGATTATAGTCTTGTTCGCAATTACTTGGAATTGAAAGATTTCAATTTCGATATGTTGAAGTTCTCTGGTTTGTTGGATGTTGTCGAGTCTATTGATGTTGTTCTGAACTGTTGATGCTATTCTGGATGGCTGAATGTTGTTTCGAGGAGCCGACCACGCCTCTTTAATACTTTAATTGCAAACATGATTCGGCTATCAATCGACATCAATTCCTAGGGTTAATAATCCTAGCATCGAAAGGAAAAGAATATTTCTCATCTCAATGAAGAATTATCAAGACAGCTTTGTAAGACCTCGGGTCCCATCCGTTACAATTAAGCTACCGGAAGATCCCACGGACGGAAAGCGTTCCTTGAGGACGGCATGTCCCGCTCAAAGATACATTGGGCTTTAGTGGCGCAACTAAGGCAGAGGATTCCTGCTTCTAGAAGTCTTCTAGTGCCGTTTCTTGGAAATTTAGCCTCGGATGATAGAATATTCTTGTGGGTCTTTCACTACTTCTCAGTGACATCATGTCTGACGCTGGCAAAACCGATGCCGGAAGCTTAGATTTTGAGCCAATAGCTGGGAATAACTCTGTCCCGAAAGTGAATAATAATATTGACAGGCTTAATACGGAGTATATACTGGTTACTAATATCGAACGCCTTACTACTCTAGGTAAACTGTTCGCTATATAGTATTGCTCTTTATAAAAGAGATGTTAAAGAGCAATGTTAAGTACCTTAGGGTTAGGAGTGGAGAAAGGTCATCTATTCATGCTCAGCGGCTCTATGTACCCAAGTACTTACCATTCCTGCCCAGGGTGAGACCGAAAGTCCACGAGTCAATCTGGAAATAAGACGGCCATTGGCTCTCCTTTTTGCCTCAAATTATGCTAGAATATTTTCAGGGCACGGAGTAATGTCCGGCTGTTGGAGGAGCTTTCGGTTAACAAGCCGAAGAGAACGGAGTGAACGGACAGTAAAGAAAAGGTACAGGCATCTATCTCAAATACTCAGCCTTGGGTAGCCCGAGATCGAATGAAATAAAAGTCATCTAAAAAAACCATTTACAGGTTCATGGCTCCGAATATAACCTCAATCTTATCTTCTTTATCTAATCTTGCTATTTATTTTAGCTGAGATCATTTCTTCTACTACCCACTTGTGCTCACTTTGTAGCACTGGGTAAAATGTATTGATTATATATCTGCCGGTTCCTCCGTCCGAAGCACTCGTTCGACTCCATTCATATTTCGTACATCTCTCAAGAGGCAAGATCGATACTTCTCAGAGCATATATACAATGGCGTGTGGGAAGTATTAGGCGCACAGTAAGTTAAACAGCATCTACTTAGAAATTATATATGAGCAAGATCTCAAGATCCCAATAGCACTATAGGCCTAGATGGTTGGCTAAAAGTCGAAATCAACAGGAGAAAAATCTTCAATACCAGACATCAAATCCCAATTGACATCAGTCAGAATGCTCCAGCCTGGGTCCCATTCCATCGCTGCCGAGGCTAGATACTGCGACCCATCTCGGGTGGACCCTATGTCTTCGGCTCCCATAAAGTGACCGAGATTGCTCCGTCCAAATCCACGATGGCTAACATACTCTAATGAAAATCCGTCTAAACTCCATGGATTTTCAACGGCAAAGTTATTAGTTGTCGGGTCGGCCGAATTATGAGGAATGGGAGCGGCAGCAGTGTCGTTAAGACCGTCACCGATGGGTTGTGAGGTATTCAATTTTTGCTGAGCTCGACTCCGTATTACTGCGCCAAAATATGGTATCATGACCTCCCGAGATTCGTCCGCCATTTCAGATCCCCTGGAACTGAGCATTTGGAGAACTTTTCGACACTGAGCTGCAACTTTGCATTCATTCTCAACCTCTTCTCTCAACAAGATCTGGTCAGTAGCCGCAATCAATTCCAAGTCTTCGTCATTACTAGAAGGGCGGGACGTAATACTGCAGTGGAATGTGCCGACAAGCAAAATTATGGCAGCAGTAAAGCACGCAAAATCTGTCGTCTTGCACTCGAACAAACACAATCCAGATTTGGATCTAGAGCGCAACAGCAGATATCTCCGCAGAATCTGCTTAGATGCTTCTATACAGGCCAATCTACTAAAGCACTGAGGCGAGCCTGCTGATGACTCTACTAGAAACGGTAGGTGAAGATATAACTTAACCCAAAAGAAATAAAATTGCTGCAACAGTTGCTCTCGGAGGTCGTCCAGTTCGGAAGTTTGTCGAGGGTGCTCTGGGACCTGGGGGATAGACCACCAATCCTTTGGCAAAAACGACGCAATAGATTCCAGCTCTTCATCTAGCTCCATTGTTTTCGCAAAAGAAGGCTTAGTGGATGTCATATGTCGATCGATTATCTTTCCACTGATAACTGCACATCTGAGAACGAAGTAAAATCCTTGGGACATTCCTGCTGCCGTGATAGCAGACTGATAGTGATTGTCGTTAAACCCATAAGGCAGACCGAGAAGCATGCTACAGAATCTATCTCCATGGTAAACGGCGGACCACAGTCTTAGCTCTACGGGTGAATAGCCAGTTTCACAACAAAAACCCTATATATGGTCAGACAATTATCACTTTTAAGGAGAGAATCAGTACAAACCATTAGCTGTACTGCAGCCACACCTTTCCTCCACACAAGCCATGCCCTCTTTGGTTGTCCGCAATCAGTATACGATTTGGCGAGCAAGATTAAGCATTCCAGGCCCTCCACAGTTGCTGTGTGAGTGATATCTGAGACTACGAGATCATCTACTACAGTATATAGATAGCGATGCTTGTTCGAGCTGCGAGCAAATGCCACAGCAAGAGCGCCTAGATCAGCTGGATTGCTGCTAGTATAAGTGCGCTTAGCAAAAGCTTCTAGTGTCTGTGAAGGTGCCTCGGAAATTGCATATGCTTTCTGGCGGAAGCTGCTCCACCAAGATCCGTTCTTGACAAAAACAGACAGTAGTGTATCATAGCTTGGTAACATGGAACGTAAAGTAGAGCATACGTATGTAGATTTACTCCCTAAAGGCTGAGGATGAGAAGACCGCTGTTTATCCTTGTCAACTGACCGAGTAGATGTTGAGTGGGTATGAGCTGCTTGAAGCGTAAGAGTTTCGCCCGCTCCAACCTTGGTCAAGTTCGAGAGCTGCACATGACTATCAGCTACCAAAGGACATAAAAGCCGTAGGCTGTATGTTTGAACATACCTTGGCATCAACGAGTAGAGAGACAATCGGTGCATAGGGGCTAGTCCTATTGGATAAACTGATATCTGGCGTCTCGGCATCACCAAAGAATTTCCCTGGCTGGTCAATAGAAATCTCAGTCTGACCTTGAGACGTTTTGCCATTGACAGTACATTTTCGGACCGCACTGGACTTCGACTCAGAAATGCCTCCATCCTCGCTACCTTGTTCAATACACTGACTGCCACGCGAATTGCACCAAACGCATATGCGATCACCAGGAGGATAGATACATCGTATTTTACGCCTTCGACCTATAGTAGATTAATCATTATGTTTGTGGAGTCAGATAAAACACAGTTCCTTCACAGTAACGCAAGCACGGTGCAAAACATGTGAGTAAGCCCGGAGACTTGTACCTACATTCGGTGCAACTCCGAGTTCCTTTCCGCATCCTCCTTACTCTCTGACTTGGCGGGTTTGGTAGGCTTGAAGATTTTTCCATCTCGGATGAATGATTTCATGCTATGGGAAAGGAAAAACCGGAACTGCGATGAACAAGCTCACATTACATCCAGAATCAGCCGTTTCAGTCGATGGTGTATGGGGAGCTTCGTCCGCGGACGAAGCAATGAGTCTAGTGTAACTAATTTGGCCCGTTCACGTGACTTATTTCTCGCTCAACAGTGTATCATAGACTAATCGTTTGCTCATCTACTCCGTAGATTAGTCCGAAACTTTGTTCGCGTAGGGTCGTCCTCAATCAACCGTCGGACTTGATGTAAGGAGATACGGATATCTTGTGCTCCCCAAAAGCGCGCCACTATGAATCACAAAATTAAAAGGTATGGCGCCGGGGCCAAGACTAAGAAATATAAATGTCCTTCAATGCTGGACTTAGGATGAACTCCATCACATCTTCACAACAGCAATATTGATCATTCATCATTCTAATATAAGCCTTTTGACTATAAATACTCCTTATTCTACGACAATATGGCACCTCTTGTTTGGCTCGTCACTGGATCTACATCTGGCATAGGTGCTGCCTTAGTAGACCACATTCTCTCACGCGGAGATAAAGTTATAGCTAGTGGAAGAAAGATCGAGGAACGACTTGGCCATCTCAAGACTACGTCGGATAATGTTGCTCTCCTAGAGCTGGACATCACTGCCGGGAGAGCTGAAGTTCAGGCAAAGATAAAGAAGGCGTGGGATATCTTTGGCCACATTGACGTACTGATGAATAATGCTGGCATGTCAGCAATGAAAACCGTCGAGGAAGCAGAGTAAGTTGCGCACATTTAAATCTATTTATTGTTACATGCATCTTACTAAATCATATTTCGAAACAGCGATGCATACATACAAAACATGTTCCAGGTCAACCTCTTTGGGCAATTGCACACAACTCAGGCCATCTTACCTCTTCTTCGTGCCCAGGGCCATGGATGTATTGCATTTACCTCATCTAGTTCGTGCTGGATGGCTCTCCCAGCGATGTCTCACTATTCTATGACAAAGTCAGCTCTTAGCTCTTTTGCTGAATCTCTCCATAAAGAAGTCTCCTCGCTGGGTATCCGATGCGTTGCATTTGACTGTGGCGGTTTCATAACCCGTCTTATGCAGCCCCGTGAGGGAGCTCACGAAGTTGATCCCAGTTCAGAGCCTATAGCTGCGTACAAGCCCCTCCTCGAAGAATTTGCCGGCATGTTTGCAAATGATCCCTTGGGTCTTATGCCTGGAGAACCCGCCCTAGGAGCTTCAACAATGGTTGATGTTATTAAGAGAGAGGGAGTCGCGGCCGGCCGACCGTGGGCAGTTCGCGTTGTATTGGGGTCAGATGCGCTACTTTCTGCGAGAGCCCGACGAGAGGAGGAGCTGAAATTGCTCAACGACTGGGAAAAGGTTAGCAGAAGCTCTGATGGGCGAAAATATGTGCCTAGGGATGACTTTCGAAGCTTCACTGTGGTGACTGGAGTAGAGCCCTAGTATTGACGGCTGCTTGAGTGTGGTATAGATGCGCCAACCGAAATGCTTACAGTAACACGTATGTTCGTATATATGATAGATGCTAAAAATAGCTGGAATGAAAGATTATCAAAAGCGTTATACACGCACACGGAGACTTCTAGTAGAGTACATTCATGTCGGTCAAGCAAGTTGGAAGATGCCACTGCCGATTTGGACCTTTTCTCCTCTCAGCTACCGGATGTTTATTCTGACCCCGCCGGAGGCTCGCGCTCGCGACACATTAAAACTAAAGGCATCTTCGAATGCCATGCTATCTTCTTCCTATACATTCTTATCGACGTAAAAAAGTTTCGTGTAGATGAAGCTGGCACGTTACTTTTGTTTTACCCTCCACAGGAATGTTATATACGGAGTGAAAACGACTGATTAATGACAAGAACGGAAACTTTTGCTCGGGTCGTGAACGAAGTTGCAATACTTTATTGTTACTAGCTACGCAAAAGCAGACGCGATGTAACATATTGTTGCCATTTCTTTGACGTCGTCAAGTGTTAATTCCACATTTCAATAGGCTGCTATGTAAAAGCCATAGGAGAATAGATGTCCATTTCTGATGAGTTTGAGTTTCACAGTTATGGTTTAAAAACCACCTTTTGCACTTTCATCTCGTCAAACAGCGCGTAACCTTTAACGGCTTCGTTAAGAGGCATAACATTTTCAAACATGAATCTGTTTCTCTAGTTTAGATTGCTTCATATCGAGCGCAGGAGTGATGGGAAAAGTGGCTCACCCAAGCAGATGCTGTTTCTTCTCAAGCAGAGAGAGAGCCTCTGAAAAAATGCTACGAACGGGACATCGACCCATTTGCAGACGAATGTTCTTGCTATATTAAAACAATTAGGTAAGCCTTCCTCCAAAAAGAATTTCGTACTGTTGAAAATATGAATCACAGATACTTACCCGTATGCCTCGCTCCCAGACCACGGAATCTACAAATAGTCAGCCTCGTATTGGACAGAATCCTTTGTATCGAGCCTACCTCTGCATTATGCACTCCGATGCTGCTGATCACACCAAATGGCCTGACTATATCAAAAGCCGTTCTTAATGCCGGGGATAGTCCAACAACTTCAACAACCAAGTCGGCACCTCTTCCTTCTGTGACTTCTAGGATCCTCTTCACCATTCCTGATTTGTCTTTAATAAAGTTGAGCGGTTCGGCACCCAGCTGTTTTGCCTGTTCAAGTCTACTATCCACACTATCTATGGCAAATAGATGCTTAGGCTTAATTTCAGCCGCGGCAACAATAGCACACAGGCCGACAGGTCCGCATCCAATGACTACCATGGTAGATTCATGGATGTCGAGAGTGGGAGGCGCAAGGCTAAGTGCAGATTTTACACCGAAGAAACCAGTGGGAAATATGTCTGCCATGAGAATGAGAGCCTCGTCTGAAACTGATGGAGGCGCCTTGAAGACGGTGCCATCAGCAAAGGGCACGCGGACGTATTCAGCTTGACCGCCATTGAGATTGGCGCAGCCAAAGACTATGGATTTCTCGCAGCGTGCAGATGCGCTATTGAGACAGAAAAAACACTTGCCACTAAAACTCAAGGTCAGAACATGCTATTTAGCCCAGAGAACTAAATGTATAGATAGGCCTTGGTGTTTTGTGAATAGCCACAGCGAAGTACATACCATGATATAGTAAAAGGGGACACAACCTTGTCACCAACTTCTACCGACTTCACGGCCGAACCTATAGCTACGACAATTCCTGTAAATTCATGTCCCATGATAAAACCAGTGGATGAGGGTTGATGGCCTCGGTAGACATGGAGCTCTCTAATAAGCTATTCAGTCAGCTGCCTATTCATTCCGTATCATACTGCGAGGAGCTTAAGCTTACGAGCCACATAGCGCAGTCGCACCCACTTTAACAACAATGTCTTCTTCGTTTTGAACTAAATCGAGTCATGTTATTTAAACGAAATAATCCTTCCCAAAAAACGATCTAGAGTAGAAAGGCCTTACTCTGGGGTACCGGTCGATCTTGGATAGAGATTTGGCGGGGTCCGTCAAAGACGACGGCCTTCATAGTCTGGGGCAAACCCATTTTGGAGAGCTACTGATGGAAGATAATAGAAATCTTATATGATGTTTCGTGAGCTTACTTTGAAGCGTCTAAATACCTGGAAAATATTTGTTGAGAGGGGAAATTTAGGGACCTTGGAAAGCCGACGTCTATCCGGGGCTGAATCGAACCATTCACTCGTTCCCCACATTCTGAGCTTTTTCACCCCTCCCATTATCAGACAGAAACTGACAAACCATAACTGAGATCAGCCGAACCATGGAATAAAGAAATAAATATCTTGAATATGATGGTTTAGATTGAGCTAGATTACTTCAAAGTGCTGATAGCAAGTTCTCATTCTATACGGTTCCTCATTTTAAGAAGACCTCATCAGAGTAAGGGAATCGAAGCCTACAGATTATCTGAGTGCTGTGGGCTGTGCATTCAGCTACGCCACACCGAATATCGTACATTTGCATTTGACGTTATAGAAGTTCTGGCTTGGAGGTAAATGTATAGAGCTCGATTCATATCTTCTATCAGAATGCAATAGATATAAGCATGTATACATTGCTCTTGTGAAAAAGCCAGGTGTCAATGTTAAAAGGGGATGGTTAATCTGACATTGAATATATCAAAATATGTTCCGATACTCTCATTCGCTTGTATCTGCCCTATTCTACTTGCTTCCAAATCATTTCCAGTTGGAGTACTTGCATCCACTCATCTGGTCGATTTGCATCTGCAAAGCCAGCCTGCATGTTATTAAACATCTGCGCCCCCTGTGCGCCCTGATCAGTGGCATACCAGCCCAATTGGCTATTTCCATGAAGATTACCATCAACAGCTCCTGATACCGACGCAAGTCCGTCCATGCCATTGTACATAACACTTAACAGGCCCTGGTGCATCGCATTCTTCATTTTGAGAACTTTCATGTCTCGAATGAAGTTCATTCGAGGAACAGTCTGAGTGTATATCTGCAATCGTTTGCTGGCGAAGTCTTTGAACTCAGCTAGCTTGGCATTGGATTCTAGAGATCCAGAAGCCCCAGCAGCACAAGCTTGCAGCCACATGGTACGCATGCGAGAAGACCAGATTTGGCATATTTGAGCACGCTCGTCGTATGCTCTCTTTATTGTTATAGAATCCCCAAGTTCTGTGTCAACCACAAAGCTCAAATAACAGTCTTGACAGAACAAAGCCTCTGGGTAGCCCCACCAGTTTGTCTTCTCAGCTGTGTTAATACCGGGACAGACAGGAATCGTGGCAAACGTTCGAACATAGTCCAGATAGTAGCTGAAAACGCCCTTGTCAATTGATTCGGCATATTTTTTCAGATAGTGATTGAATCGGGGGCTGGCAACACAAAAGTCGCAAACGAGAGTTGCTTCAGGATTGCGACGCGCCGGCTCGAAGAATTGGCTAACACCGCTTGTTCTCAGAATAGACACGTAGCATGTCTCACACACATCGAAGTTTTCACACCCTCCAAGGATTGTCCACCAGTTGCCGCGAATGATTCCGTTTGCAGTACAAGGAGGGAGGCGGCATGCAACCTCTGCTGAGCTGCTAAACACAGACCAGTTGCGCTGTTCAATAGCGTTTTCCATGGCCCACACTAAGGGAAGATTCGTTTCAGCCAATTTGCAAGACCACAGCTGGGTCAAGTGCTCAATGAAGGAATCAAGACCGCTTGCCATGTTGTATTGTTCAAACTCTCCTTCAAATCGTGTGAGAACGACTCTGTCCATATAGCAAGCTTCGCAGGCTTGCATATTCTTGATCTTGCGGCGTGGTTGAAACCAATTGCAGCTGTTGGATTGCACTTCCTTGCCCTCACACTTGGGTAAGGTTAGACGACGAGTGGCGCCAGCAACGAATCCGGCCCAATCATTTTGTTTACCCATCTTAACCACAGCTCGAGAAATATATGGCACTGAGAGATCACAAGACCATTTTTCATCGGCTTTTTGCTGACGGTAGGGAGAAAACTTAGTCTCAAACGGTGTAGCCACTATTCTATCCTCATAGCAGGCTTCGCATGAAATGAAACCGTTAATCTCGTTGTCGGACATGCCAAACCATTTTATTCCCTCTGAAGCTGAAGTGGGATCCCTTCCTTTGCATGTCTTTACATTGACACGCTTTTTCATGAATAGGCGCAGCGCATCCACGCTGCCACTGCGAACAGCCTGAGGCCACATAATTTCTTTCACTCTAGGTAACCAGAAACTGCAAGAGGAATAGAAATTATCGACACCTTTAATTCGCTCAAATTGACTAGCCAGCTGAGTAGATTGAATATGATCAGCATGGCATCTTGTGCAGATCAAGAAATCTGGTTCGTCCCGCAGGCGATACCAGAAAAGCAAATAGTCGACTGCTCTTATTTCTGGACAGTACGTAATAATCTCATTCGGCAGCCCCGTAGAACGAATAGGGGGGGGAGGCCGGAGCACATTATCGTCTAAAACTCTCGAAGAAGTCTGGGGTGCTGAATTGTAATCCAAGGGATTCATATTAAGATTATTCAGCTGCGCAGAGAGACTAGTCATTGAACCCTGGGGCAGCGCCGTGTATATCTGTTGGATATCTGCTGGTGGAGAAGGGGCTGGTCTGACATTATTCGTTGTTTGGCCTGCTGGAGTTTGAGTAGGCTCCTGCTTAGGAGAAGAAAGGATATGAGATTCATGGGTTTGCATGTGTGTAGTCGAAAATGTCGGGATGGGGCGAACAGCTGGTATACTCTGAGTATTGTGAGCTTCTTCTAGCCTCGGTGGATGTTGCGGCTGATGACCTTGCGTTTCTGGTATCCATGATGTTGGTGGGTACCCGTTTTGTGGACCTGGAATTGATTGTCGGGATTGCTGCACAGTTGGAGGAGGTGGAGGAGGAGGAGGAGGATAGTAAATGGTCGACGCGCTCTGGGCTGGAGGACGACTTGACGATGGTGGGAGAGGGGGGGGAGATGAAGCTGTATACGAGGCATGCTGCTGGGACGGCGACTTAACAGCTCCATAAGATGATGAAGTATATGTCCCTGATGTTGGAGACACTGGTGAGTGATACGATGTGTTTGATGATCCTGCCGGCGCAGAGCTTGTTTGTGTATATCCCGGACTCTGAATAGGAACGACTGCTGCAGGCACACTTGAGGCTGGCGTATTTGGGGCAGCTAGGGGTGGGACGCTGTAAGAAGCCGGCTGTGGAGGATAGTCTGTACCCGTTTGATTATACAAATTTGGAGCTAGAAAATAAGGAGGATGTGATGGGTACGAAGAAGGATTTTGATTTAGTGCTTGAGGTCGCGGTGGCAGAGGAGGAGGATAAGATTGAGATGAGCCCGAGGGGACTGCTGATACTGTTGAGGTTGGAGAATATGTAAAGTCTATACGCCTTGGGGGTGGCGGACCCGGAGGCGGCGGCGGATAATATGGCGCCGTCGCGGCCGTGTTTGGATATGATGATAATACCGGAGGCGGCGCCTGACATCCATACGGAGATTGATATTGCGAGTTCCTATTTTCGTTTGGATATTGCGTGTTGCTACCAAATGGCTGCGCTGGTTGGCCACCCGTCTGCCATGGCAGGGTTGGAAGAGGAGCTGATCCGTTCCCATACCTAGGGGGTAAGGGTGGTGGCTGTTGAGAGCTCGACATGGCGCTATACTTTGAGGTGATCTTATATATGCTCTCTCTTCTTGCCAAATATGCCTGATCTGTCTGCTATAAGCCGCGGATACAGGCTCCAAAGTGTCCCTAAATTCTTCGTAAATTTAGAATAAATGTTGGCATTGTGGGACATTAAATAAGGTAGGCTTTTGCTAGTCTATTGATTGAGCCAGAGGCAGGTCAATAAATCTGGACTCTTCCATGCTGCGGATGGGCGGTTCAGCCGCAAGTGGAGAAGACGCACAGTTTGTGCATCTCAATGACTGCGCCGAGGCTCCCACGCCCTTCCGATCTGGCGAATAAGCCTTGCCAACTCATGGCCGCGGGATTTTAGCTAATAGTGAGATACTAGTAGCAGAGGGTCGAGAATCTGCAAGCTATTAACTATCGTTGTTTGTAATCTGTAATCTGTACCCTGTTCCCTTGACTGGAACGCAAGTTTAAATCTACGGACTACGTAGAGAGGCAATTCAGGCGAGTGATGTGACACGACTCATCCCAAGAGTCCCTATTGGATTCCAAGTGCTTTATCCATGCATAAGCCTTTTTTAATTAATTTTAAGCTTAGTGGAGAGATATAGCATTGACTGAGGAATAGTTCGGGGCAGGCAGCAAATTAATAGCAGTATTACCTTGGCTGCCTGACTTGGTTCATGTGTAAGGAGTACTCCGGTTCCTTTCAGCTTAAGAAAGGTCCGCCACGAGGACACTATTTCGGGTGGCGCTTTCAATATGTTTCAGCAGCGCTGGTCAAGGAAGTCTGATAATTTACATATCACACGGCGTGTGTTGGTGTTTTCTAATCTCCCCGCTTACTTCTTTGCTAAATGCAACAGCGATTAAACCATTACTACTTCGTAGTTGATGTTGCTGTCGTCTCTGGCCACCACATACATTTACCAGGGGGCGTGTAATCCGGGTGAGAAGAATGATCAAGAAAAGTCCATAGGAATTTCTCGCAACAGTTGTGCCCGCATTTTCGTTATTCTCACCAGAGACCCACCTGATCAACTCAAGGCTATTTCCAGTCTCTTTTGAGTGGTGGAGCACGAGTCACGATCTGCCATGCTGGAAATCATGAACTGTACTAGTTGCTAGTAGGGATCCATTCCACAATGGATCGTACCCGTGGCGCACTTTCAGCCCATTGCTTCCAAGAGTCAGTATAGTCAGTGTAAGAATGCATCAATCTATCAAATAGATGTACCACTAGCAGTTGCATTCGAACTTGCTGTGAATTTACTCTGTACTTCTCTACCTGAACTGCCTCTCGCCACCGCGCCTAATGGCTTGGAGATGAGAATGGTGAGCATTGCCCAGACCAAAGGCTGGGGTGAGCACCGTCCGCTCCTGGTCATCACTTCACGCGATGGAGATGACACAGGCGTTCAAGCCGAGCTATGAAAATACCTCTTAGCAAGTAACTTATCATTTAATTCTTCTATACTCACTATTTTGCACATTGTTTCTCTTTATTTTTTGGGGGTCTTGGACTTTGGTTTTGGTCTTGGATTATGGAGTTTGTAAAGTGAAATCAGATTGTTTACTAATGAAAACGCGTTATTCCTTTCAACCCATCTTCCACCTAAAGGCACCTCCTCATTCAACATGACAGATCAATCACGGTCGGAAATCATCAGAAATAATCCTATTGGAGAAGGCCTCGATGCCTTCCGCGATTCATTCATTTGTATTTGCGCAGGCAGGACAATCACTCCCACTCGAGATGCATTTGAACAACTTGATCAACAAGGTACGCCGACCCTGGCTTCATTGCTGTGTTGCTCTTCTAATCAATGTACAGAGCTCTGCAGACTCAGCCGCACTTTCTTGAGAGCGGCGCAAAACCTTCCTGCAGCCGATCTGCTACCTGCCAAGTCAGGTCGTGGCACTCTTCGAAGCGATCTTCTTCGGCTTGAACTGGCCCTCGACTCCGACAACTTCGACCTCGACCGCATCAATCCACTCCTCAAATCAGCCATCGCTGATAATCTAGATAATACCAACATCTGGGATCAAGTCGATAACGCTGTCACCGAATCCACCCTACCTCCCCAACAGATAGCATCTTCCCTCGAACAAACCTCTTTGAAACACAAGACAAATTGCCTCGCAAACTCGTCCGAATTCCGCAAATACATCGACCCAGTCCTTAAGTGGGAACTTGGTCCTTTCTATGTTGGAATTCCTTGTCTTCAGGAAAAATTCTTTGGGAGAGTGGCAGGTCTCAAAGCAGCATCTGAGACTGTCTTTAAAAAGTGTGTGGAAGACAAACCTCCACTGTTTGGCAGACAAGGATGGAGCGGTTGGAAGGCGGGCGCAGAAGAGAAGGATGCGCTGGAATGGTTTAGCAACTTCATCCCAAAGCTGGAAGCATTTGCGCAAAACTACGATTCTGCCCCAACAAATCGACGAAAGCTGCTAGCACTATCGAGGACACCTCTTTTGGAGTCCACTGCAAAACGCAGCGTGGATATTGGCTTTGTCGACAACAGCTACGATCCCAAGGCGGGAAATGATTTCAGATATCGCTGGTCCCACGTCCTTGTTCCGGGCGAGCTGAACAGCAATCCATCGGCTGATTCAGCTTCGCAAGCATGGCTTGATCTTGCAAGATATGCGAAAGAGGTTCTTTCCGCTCAAGACACTCGCCGCTTCGTCTTGGGATTCACCCTCTGTGGGCCTTTCATGAGAATATGGGTATTTGATCGGCTGGGGGGAATTGCGTCCGAAAGATTCGATATTAACGTGGATGGGCAGTCGTTCGTATCTGCTATCCTCGGGTTTCTCTGGATGAATGAAGAGACCCTTGGCTTCGATCCGACAATTATGACTGAGGATGGCCAGCGATTTATCGAGATCGAGCGAAATGGTCTACGAGAGCGCCTCATTCTTGACGAGGTGATGCAGCGCGCATGTTGCCTCGCTGGCCGGGCCACGACTTGCTGGAAAGCTCATCGCGAAGGAGACCTGCAGACGCCACTCGTTATCAAAGATTCTTGGCAATACCCTGAACGCAATGAGGAAGGCGAACTATTACACAAGGCAACTGATCGAGATGTTGTCAACGTCGCCCGATACTACTATCATGAAACAGTTCAAGTACACGGCAAGGATGATGATGTTCGAGACAACATTCGCAGAGGACTAGATATCACCACAGGGACGAAACACTGGTCGACCCGCTCAATGTCGCCTCCGCCGCAGAATGCAACCGCGTCTGCTGCTTCACGGGGAGGTCGCAGCAGCAATAGTAGTAGCGCTGCTGGTAAAAAGCGATCATTCAGCCAAATTGACGCCCCCCTTCCCCCTACCAAGCAATATTCGTCATCTGCATCTCCAGCGAAGGCTGGCGGTGACAAATTATCGAACCGGGTCCATCGACGTGTCATTCTTCAGGACTATGGAAATCCCATCTACAAGGCAAGCTCTCGATCGGCTCTCCTTGCAGCGCTCGAGGGCTGCATTGGAGGGCATGAATCATTGCACAAGGCTGGCTTCCTACACAGGGACATCTCGATTAACAACCTCATGATCAACGAGGACATCAACAACAGCTCTTGGTCCTCCTTTTTGATTGATCTCGACCTTGCTATTAAAACGGATTGGGAGGGTTCCACGGGAGCAAAGGGAAAGGTTGGCACGAGAGCCTTTATGGCCATCGGTGCACTTTGGGGCGAGCGGCATTCCTTTATGCACGATCTTGAATCATTTTTCTGGGTGCTTTTTTGGATATGCGTCCACTACGATGCGAACGGTAAAGTTGCTAGGTCAACTAAGTTTGAGAGTTGGAACTATGAGGACGACAATGAGCTGGCCGAATCCAAAAAGGGTGTGATTTCTGATGAAGAGGATTTTATTAGCAGTGCGGAAGTCAATTTTACGCCCTATTACCAATTATTGATCCCATGGGTCAATAGACTGCGGAGGATGGTATTCCCAAATGGTAGGCGGTGGAAGAGGCCGGAGCCAGCGCTTTATTCCTTGATGAAGGAGATCCTTCGCGAGGCCCGGAAGGACCTGGAGGGGTTGGCGGATGGATAGTATTGTATCATAGGATATAGTTATGTATACCTGATTATGATAAATGCAGTCGACCCAGCCACACGTCCTTAAATTTATGTCTTGATCATGTGCTGACGAGCGGACTCGACATATCCATGAATCCGCGAAGTTCATTCTGGGCTTCCTAACGACCCAGCCGCCCTTGCGTAGGCATCTCCTTGAAGTCGTAATACATGGGCACTAGGTGCCCCTTCACTACCTCACGCGGGGATAGTCCTCTCAACGAGTTGTGAGGGTTTCTCCATTAAGCCATGTCTATTACGAGAATTGCCATCAACCAGTTGTCTTGGTAATAGGTCGCCTACCTGTGTGGCTAGCCACTAGTCGAGATGGACCGGACCGAGGCGGGGGCAGCGGCAGCAGCAGTGGGAACCGAGGCGTTGTAGGCAGATCAAGAGGTAGGGCTAGAGAAGCCGCATCTGCAGTTCGGTATGGCAAGAGGAAGACAAGGACACAATAACAAGAGTTATACATCTCTCAACAAGCGCCTAATGAGCCCCCTGCTCGACTCGGAGCAGCTTAATCTGAATTTGAGAGGTATTTCGGCGGATTGATCATTATCCTTAGTGGCGATTTCTTTTTACTCCCTTCTGTCAAACAAAATCCGCTACTTTCGAAGTTCGCCAGCTACCGAATCCCATCTACGGCCGAGATATTGGGACTATTGGCTTAAGGTTAGCCACCCACTTAAGCAACAATGAGGTTATTTAGTCAAAGACCGTTGACAGGAATTCATCTTATTAACTTACGTTTATACGTCTGGTGAGTTTCTATACGAGGAATGGCGACTCATTAAAATCGTTTTGATCTCATCATCTCAACTGTTTCTTCTGATGAAGTAATGTGTATAGCTTACGATCCCTTGGCGCACTTTCAGCCCATTACTTCTAAGAATAAGTATAGTTAGTGTAAAAATGCACCAATTTGTTAAATAGAGGTATTACTGGGAGTTGTATTTGAACTTGCTGTGAATTTCCTCCGTACTTCCATAACAAAACTGCCCGATCGCCGATCAAGGACTTTAAAGCCACCTTAATACTTTTAAAGATAGCATCAATGAAGATTTATCGGCCTTATAACGATTTCTACGCCGAGCCACACGGAGTTCTATCCCTAAATTTCCTGACATCATCTTCATAACCACAATTGAACTCCTCAGCTAGTCAAATGCTAATTATTCTTATATTAAGTTGAACCTTATATTACAATAATTCAAACGATGATTCAATATTCGCGTAGAACGTATAAAAACATTTACTAACTGAGTTGTAGATGCCATCCCCGACGATTCATTTTGACCACCAAGTCAACTAATCTATCAGCGCTTCGTAATCCGTTAAGTCCAGTCCAAACGCCCGAGATCTACACCCGACCCAGTTGGCGCTATAACGACCGAGAGGCAACGTTTTATAAGGGCAGCTGTATTTGGTCCGAAAACCTATTACGAAATTCCAGAATTAACCTTAATCTCCGAAAATATTTTCATAATCGCCGATCCCAAAATGGCAATGCTACTAATTTTTAACTAACACCGTCTTTCGGATTTATTTGATAAAAAAACAACCACGAATTTCCTATATAAAAGAAATTATTGACCAATCACCTGCAACTCGGAAATATGCAACTTGGTGTAAAAATGTTTTATATTGACATTAAGAAGGCGGATAACCATGTCCTAATATTAATAATGTGAATAATGACATGATTTCATAAGAGAAAATATAATTAAGGGAAGCTATCTCAATATATAAAGATAGCTCATGGCCTATGCTACTATCTTGAACCAACAGCCATTCCGCCCACAACCTAAACAAAAAAAATAACA
This sequence comes from Trichoderma oligosporum, assembly GCA_015266385.1. Classification (NCBI taxonomy): domain Eukaryota; kingdom Fungi; phylum Ascomycota; class Sordariomycetes; order Hypocreales; family Hypocreaceae; genus Trichoderma; species Trichoderma oligosporum. The sequence continues at coordinate 54,454 of JACBYL010000576.1, read as the reverse complement.
AAACCTATTCCTTTATTCTATTCTTTCCAGCTTTATTACCACCAAGATGTCTACCGAGTATAAATTCGAAGGATGGATGGGCGATGATGCATCTTCTTCGGAGGGAAACATGATCTGGAGGGAGTTCGAGCCAAAGCCTTGGGAAGAAACTGATGTTGACATTAAGGTTACTCACTCTGGCATCTGTGGCTCAGACCTACACACTCTACGATCAGGATGGGTAGGTTTTACTTTTTATTTATGACCTTTCGCCCATAATTTACTAACAGAATCATATAGGGCGCTACGGAGTATCCCTGTGTCGTTGGTCATGAAATCGTCGGTGTCGCAGTTCGAGTTGGCTCCAAGGTTGAGGGTGGCATCAAGGTTGGCGATGTCGTCGGTGTCGGTGCCCAAACTGACTCCTGTCTCAGCCGTGATGGACCTTGCTCCAGCTGCGAAGCAAGGTTGGAGCAGTATTGCACTGGCAACATCAACACATACAACGCCAGGCACCGAAACAATGGTAAGGCGTATGGCGGTTACGCTTTATATCACCGTGCTCCGTCTCACTTTGTCATCAAAATTCCTAACGGTTTGGCGCCTGAGTATGCCGCACCTTTGATGTGCGGCGGCATCACAGTTTATTCACCTCTCAAACGCCTCGGTGCCGGTGCGGGGAAAAAGATTGGCATCATTGGTGTTGGTGGTCTCGGGCACTTCGCTGTGCTGTTTGCTAAGGCATTTGGCGCCGATGAGGTTGTCGGAATCTCGAGGAGAGAAAGTAAGAGAGCTGAAGCCATCAGGCTAGGATGTGACGATTATATTGCAACAAGCGATGAGGCAGACTGGGTAAAAAAGAACAGAGACCGTTTTGATCTCATCATCTCAACTGTTTCTTCTGATGACGTATGTGCAAAGCTTACGATATCCATTCTTTCGAACACACGCTGACTATCTGAACTACTAGATGCCATTCAACGATTACCTAGCCTTGCTTAAGCTTGATGCAACACTTGTACAAGTGGGTGTTCCTGAGGCCCCCATCTCCTTTCTACCCTTCGCAGTCATCCTTAGTCGCAAGAATATCACTGGCTCAGCTATCGGTGGCCCATCTGAGATTCGCGATATGCTGGAGCTAGCCGCCGAGAAGAAAATAAAGCCATGGGTTGAAAAGCGACCTATGAAAGATGCTAATCAGGCACTTATTGACTTGGAAGCTGGAAAGCCCAGGTTTCGTTATGTGCTCGTCAACGACTGGTAAACAGCGAAGGAATAAGATGATACATTTGGATGAATATACGAAAGCGTACTCATTTCTTTTTAGAGAAAAGATTAAATTAAACTTCTGGATATGAGAATTTATAGATTATTTCAATCAAAGCCATTGTTCTAGATAGAATCTTGAGCTTCTCAAGTGAACCATTAACCTTTATAAAATTTCAAAGCGTGGAAAAGTTGGGGTAATATGTGAATTTTTACTAAAAGAAGCACCTCAATCATAATAAAAGGCAACTTTTTCAGCAATTAGATTTATAACCCCATTACGGATGCCACCCTCCATTCATTTGCCGATTTTTTAAATTACGGACCAAGAACATGGTGGATGCAACTCTTGAACGCAAGAGTCATATCTGCGCAGGTCCTGTCGATTAAGATAGATAAAGTGACAGGTTATTCTACAATATATATGTTGCAGAAAAAAAAAATTTCTGATTACACGACGGATAGGTAACATTACTAAGGTAAACTTTATGTCAAGAAAAGCGTCGTTATGTAGCATAAGTGGCAAATAAGAGGCTTATACCGACAACTATTGCCGATAAAAGAGGCTGTAATGGCATAACTGAACACCTTGATTCTATCTAAGCTTTGAGAGCAAAAGAAAAAATATAGAGCCTCACCATTTCAAAGTGCAGCCACCTCATCCACTACTTATTTGTGAATCTGCGATGCTTCGAAGGCTACCACTTCATTTTACAACTTTAATTAGATAGCTTTCATTACAGATTAATCAATCAATCATAACTGCATTGTTTTATGTTAGGGTAGTTACTTAATAGTTTCATCTTATGCTTAATCTTCTTATCTTTAGTACAAGTTAGCATATCGAGTCTTATTACTTCAAGATATATCTTTATATAAATCAGGGCAATATTTCTTTATAGAAAAAAGTGTGTTCCATTTCGGGTTCCAATATGAACCAATCAATATTATAAGGGAAAATGCTTAGTATCCTTACATAGGCTTTAAATCTTAATCCTATGTATAATGCACAATAAGGAAACTTTGTTGAAGATGAATATCTATATTAATTACAATTAATAAATCAGCTATGTACGCAAAGTCTCAAAGATGAATCGCTGCAGCAGTCAAATATATGTAGCTAATCATCATCGTCACGCTAGAGTGCAAAGCAGCGGCTATATACAGTACTGATATCTGCGAATTTAGCAGTGAGCAGGGTTGCTGGGGTAGACGTGATGGGTGTTGCATGTGCGGGGAGCGACAAATAGAGCAGTGGCTAGACGGAGAGTTAGCTATGATGATTTCGTAGCGAGATTAAGATTAATTAAGACATACTGTCGACGCCATAGTTGGTGGGAGGATTGCGGACGATGGAGTAGCGACCACCAAGAGTGAGGTTGTCCTCGCAGTTGATCTGGTTTTGGCCGCCGTTAACAGAGCTGGAGCCAGTCCAGACATCGATATGGGATTGACCATTCTTCCGATCAGTTGCTATTACTTAAATTAGTATACCTTGTTTCTGGGAAATCTGCATTCGAGAAATACATACTGCATTGCTCGCAATCATCCTCATAACGACCGTACTTGGTCAAGAGAGGGAGATAGACGATCTCACAAACGTTCAACTCGCCAGGAGCAGTGGCAATGGTGATGGGATCGGCATAAGTACCGGTACCTAATTATACTGTCAGATACTCTCATAGTTTCAAGATTTATATCATGTTACTCACCACCAGCCACGTAGTTGCGGCCACCGCAATTATGAGCAGTGCCAGCTCCAGGAGGGCTGTTATCGGGATAGCCATAGAAAGTGATAACATAATTGCCAGGAGTAGAGCAAGCCTGGCTAAGGCCGGCAAGAGCGGCGCTAATAAGGGAGAAGGCAGCAACAGACTTCATTTTGAATGATTGATTAAATTGGTTCGTTAAGGCAGTGGTAGTGGAGGAGTTGAGTGTGGTTGGCTTGATTAGAATAGACAAGATCGGAGGAGGCAGGTGAAGTAGTGCCTTTATATCAATCTTCAGAGTCATCTATAAACCAAAAAGAGACACCACGTGCTAATATGTCTCTTGCCAGGACAAGACGAGATGCTGGGATGCCAGCATCTGGTCGACGGACCGATAGGATCCTCCCCCTTACACTAATAGGAACCAGTGGCTTCGGCATTGACATACAATTGAAAACTTCGTCCCTAAAAGAACGCCTTAGAATGCCGCTACTCTGGCGTGGGATGTCTTTTGCTATTTAGGAGGCGGAGATTGAGACATGCCTTGCTTTCGGCGGTTATGATTTGTGAATCTTGTCCTAAGCCCCCTGACTGGCCACATATTCCCCTAAGATTGCGTAGTTAGGAAATTTATCGGCAAACACAAAGCTAGACTGTGTGAGGAAGCTCCTTGCATCTACATCATAGCGTACATGAGAGGCGTGTGCTAATATGGTGAGAGGACAAAGTTATAGGACGCATGTATATATTTATGAACACATAATCACATCGATATGCAGAGTATAATAAATGAATAACTGAGGTTTTGGCGCCTTAATACGGCCATTTGTGGCTCGAAAATCTTACAATTTCCCTGTCGTACCTGAATCAACTAAAGTTTTATGGATGTTCATGCAGTTAGATTACAGGTACCAGCATGAATTCGGAGCATTATTCCGTAGATTTACGAGTAGTTCGAGTTATAAAGTGGGGAGAGGTTTGTTGTATATTGATTAATTTCCTTTAGTAAACAAAATGCGAGTCAGTTTCCTTCAAGAGAGCCGCAGGTCTAGTAGAGAGAACTGTTGTTCCTTTCAGGCCTTTCAGGTGCGATCATGATCGGCATGCTGAAGAAGCTAAGCTGCCTTACTTATTTACCGTGCCAAAAGCAGAGGGATCTCAGCTGAACCAGATTGAACTTCCCTGCTATTTGACCCCTTACATACGCAGTAGTTCACGCTGGTACTCCGTAGACTCCGCTTGTCGTGCATGAGTAATCCCGTAGCAAGGATCCTTGAGATTGATACAGTATGAACCTTCCAATTAAGGAAATGGGAAAAGACGGTCAACCAAAATAGCTGAGATGGAATAACGGACTAATTCTTACACCTTTCTCTTTGCTCGTATGTAGTGTGCTTTCATTGAGCGATACTAGACTGTCATTCGGCTTTTTCTCCGAATATACGAGGTTCGCCAATTTGTCTTCATATTACAGTATCGGTGAACACAGCGTTTTAAAAAAAAATTGGGACCGGGTCCTGTAATCGTTTTGCAAATCCGCCCCCCCGCTGAGGAACTTGGTCTGTGTGTAAACTCTCAGGAAAGCCCGGACTGTCGGCTAATCGCGGCGATGGAAGCATCCACATAGTACGCGCCCGGATACATAGTTCAAGCTGATTGCTTTTGACGATGGCAGCTGACTTTCCGCCGCATGTATACTCCGTACTGGCATCACACATGAGATCATTTTAATTCATACGGGCCTGAAAGGAATCCAAATGCTCCTAGACGATATTGCAAAGCCACAAAAATAGGGTCATTATTATGCCATGAGACCATACGAATTTCTGAACAAAGTTTTTATCTCCAATAACGTACCCGCTATTTCTTCAAAGAGGTGCAAACAACGACATTACTCAGATATAAGACTGGAGCTCCCTTGGATGTTTTGCTTCCTTACTTTTGGATGGTCTCAGAATTCGCAGCATCGAACATGAAGTCTAGCACTGAAACGTCAAGCAAGTATGAGGCAATCCTCTATAATCCAGCCATCCAGTGCCGGAGTGGCTAATGATCTGGAGTCTCATTACTTACATAATAACAAAGGCAACCGATTTGATGTGTACACGGTGGCAAATAAAGTTCCCATTGCTAGCCAATCTGGGGTTGCCTGGGGACAAACTCTGCTAATACTTCCATCCTAAATCCCTGATTTACGTCCTCTAAGTGAGATCGGCACCATAGATCTAAAAAAGCTTAAAGGAGGTCAGCATAAGGCATATTACTAAAGTTATGCGTTCTATAGGTTACTTCATAGTGATCAACATGTGTCTAATATATAAACTCAAATTTAGGGATATAGGCTAAATGAGATGACACGCTGAACTTGGTATCCAAGGTCAACTGTTGGAAGCTAATACTAGTGAGGGCGCTTTGAGTCACGGTAGTTCAAGAGATTATGAGGTGAAAATTGTTCAGGCTTATTTATTGATCTTATAATCAAGAATGAAACTTAAAGATGAGGAGGAACAGTCTTATATACCGAAGCCAAGCGGTGTGTTATCATCATTAACCTCCACATTTTTAGTGCTATGAGTAACTATGAAATTTCACGGATGTCCCTCTTAGCTAAGATGTCAGATAGATATTGCCGTCATGTTATTCGTTATTACTATGAAGCGTAATAAATTCTTGAAATATCTTGCATAAGCATAGGGAATGCTGCGATCCCAATCTTGACTCAAAACTCCCCATACCGCTACAAGGTAATAACAGCGAGAAGTTATTTCATAAGTGTAGGCTAAGATATTAGTCGTAAAGGTTTACCAGCAGTTAGTCGCGTTTGCTCTTTTTAATTGCTATCATTTTATTCGCCGCAAGACAACCGGCGGATATTTAGATCTTCATGGTATAAGGAAAAATAAGTCTAATGTATCTCAAAATAGATCGGAATATACACAGAAGCTAGGTATATGAGTTGGAAAGCGCTTTAGTTAGGCTCAATTTAATGAATATAGTATATTGGGTTTTTAAAGTTTGAAGGAGATGCATATATAGTCGCATTCTCTTTATTTTCAAATGAAAGGTAGATATATTAGTAACTATTTAGAGAATATTAGCTTAGTTTTGTAAAACATTATGTGACGATAATAAGTTAGTTTCATTTACTTAAAGATACGAATGCAATATATATATATAATTTCTCCTATGGGTTATATAGTAACTTAGAGGAGCTTGAATTTCAAACGCCAATACATTGTTTCGGCTTTAATACTCATACACCCATTATAAAATAAGGACTAATTACTTTTATAGTATTTAAAATATTATTGAAGACGTTATTTGTATAAGTTTGAGGCATGGAGTATATTATATTACATACAATATGCTCTACAAAGCTTAGCACTGGCCGAATCTTAAATTTGGCGCGTGATATAATTAACTAAAATCCTAAGGCAGTGTATTATTTATTCATTCTTTTTGGTATAACCTTACAAGAATAATAACATTCAGCTACCATAGAAACAGCCGTCTTCAAAAAGTAGAAAAAGACTAGAAGGTTAGATTTCCATAGCCCGAACAAGTAGTTATAGGGGAAACTGGTATCTTTCAATTTTCTTTCAAATATATATAGAAAATGAACATAATTTGATTCCCTTATCAAGATACAGAGAATAGAATAGAATTTTTCCGTTTTATTCAAGATTAGCTATTCACACTGTGTCCCTTTTTTTCTGAGGTATGTATCATGATTATATTAACGAACGATAATAACAGCAGTGAGTATAGACCTAATTAGCTCTATAGTTCTAGTAATTCAACTTTACAGCAATGTGAAGATTGAAAGATTTTACTGCAGATTGCCCAACGAATTTCTCTACGTTAGTACAGCCGGCTTAAAACTTCGAGTTTTCCGGACGTTACGCCATTCGGAGTTCCCATTCTATCTCTTGAAGTCACGTTTCCTCCTAAGATTCTTAGAACAGTATTATAGCCGTTTAAAACTTTAGTACAGTCGGTGTGATTACAGACTTCCAAAGAGCGATATCGGCAAACGGCTGGCTTTATACCGTACGTACTTCATAAGTACTCCGAGCTCATTGTAAAGTATGAAAATAATACTGCACTGTGTTTAAGGTTTTAGTGTCGGTTGCTCCATTTGGATTGGGCGTTTCGCGGTTCCGTAATTTTATCTGGATAGCCTCTAGACGCTTATTGGGTTCCGTACAGTACGCCGATACCAGAGCGTTTAATGGCTGCGAAAGGGACAGTGAGTCTATTTAGCATTCTACCGGGCTAATATGTCTCCGATAAGACTCTGTTAAGCAGTGGCGCAGGCCTTGCTATTGGGCCTCTGGATAAATATCCACACCAGGCAGAATGTCCCTGGCTCAAGGCAACAAAGCTAGAGGGCAAACGCCACCAAGTACCTGTCAACTAACCAAATTGGCTCAGTCCGGCTCGGGATTTTTTTCAATTTGCTTTCTAGTATTCTTGAAGACGAGTTTTCTTTTGTCCTTTACTTACCTTTTTGGTCAAACATACAGTGACGCGCGTGCGAGAAATTTTCTTTGGTGGCAACCTCGGATATTTGGTCATCGTTAAGCCCATGCCTCCCATAAGATATTTTGGTGTTGAACTGGCCTTGATTGCTTATAAGCGTCCGTTTTGTGATCCGGCTAGAATCCTTATTAGTGATCGATTCTGTCTCTCTACCCCATACTCCGTACTTCTTACACAGAGGTTCCCTGCATGATCTTCCTGAGTTACAAGGGCGGCCTCGGGCCTGTTGCATTAGCGACTTCGGCAACTCGGTCCGCTTTCTATTACCCCAGGCCTTGTAAGGAATATCCGCAGGATAGCCCTCAAAGCGGAGGCGCTTATAAATGAATCTCCTCGGAGATAAAATTGGAGAAATAGTATAATGCTTGAGTGACATACTCGTGAAAAGCTATCCATAAAGGAACGTAATATCACAATATCATTGGAGAAATGGTTGCCCTTCTAGTGCAAGGCGTCATGCTTCATTATATTATATACAGTAGAAGCTCACACTCACATCTCCGCATGCCTCTGTCATTTAAGGCGTGTTATTTGCTTCAATGACTCGCTCACAATGGAGAATGTGGAATCATGTTCCTGACTCGTACCCGACCCTAGTCTTTGGTGAAGGAGAAATTAATTAAAAGTCACACATTTTAGCCAGGAACATATAACCTATAAGGCTTCTTATTCGATAACTTTGACGCCTCATATACCAGGGTGGGGGATGCATTTATGACCATGCGTTTAGTTATGAATCCATTTGTCCGTTCTAGCATCCTTCGAAACGCCACTTGTTAGTTGACAACGCAAAACTTCTGAAATTTACTATGGAATTCGCATTATATCAGGCGTTGGTGGCATTTGACAGTTAACTCATACGGTATAGGTCCAACTTGATTTCGATCGTTGGTGCGTTTGCCGTTTCTCAATGGCCCATGACGCCAAGAGATTAAAAAAAAAAAAACTACAAGACAGTGAAGGTAGAAGTCAAAATATTCACTGTAAACTCATATCAAATTGGATTGAAGAAGTCAGGGAATACAATACAATGATGATGGGATGGTTATCGTGATAAATGTTAAGGGAAGTATGAGTGACGATTCTGTCAGAATAATTGACAAGCTGAGGGTTGCGACATTTTCCCCCTTTCATCCACGTGGTTTTCACGCTACACTATCCGCTAGCTACGAGACGGCTGCAAAGCCGGGCTCCCTAAGGTGAACGTTGGATGTGGCGTCTTTAAGTCGACTCTCTAGCTTTCCTGATTATATTGGACATGTAACTTCGGAGTTTACATGGTGTCCAGTGGTCACCTTATTCCAATCGTGATATTTCGCTCTTTTGCGCTCAAGTTGTAATATAAAGCGAAGAATTTTCTTACCAGATGGCGTTTGCCTTTATCGTTCAGTGCGAGTCGCGTATTACCAATGTCCTATTAGCAGAGCTCATAGCATCAAACAGAGATGAAATTTAGGTATAAAAGAGCCAGGATTTCCCCCATTCATCGTAAATTTCTATGTTCATTCAACTCAAGACATTTATCAAAGTTCTCTAAAAGAACTTTTTCATTCCTTAACTTCAAACCTCTTATTCGTACACTCCTTTTTCATAACATACTTTTGCTGTCTTGGTCTCAACAAGTCCAACCTCAGTCACTCAACTCTTTTCAATATACATAAATAAATCATTAAAAATGTTCGGAAACATTGCCATCATTGTTACCAGCCTTGCTGCTGTTGGAACCGCTCTTCCTGCTGTCAACAGTCCGGTTAAGCGTTCTGGCATCGCAGACAAGTATACCTACTATCAAGGTGACGGCTCTACTGCAGCAGGATGGCCATCGCAAGATTCTTGGGGCTCCTGGGACGATCTCTGGAAAGCCAACGTCCCTCTTATGCAGAAGTCCTGCGTATGGAATGGCTGGGTCGGTGATGACTCTGACACGGAGATTCAAAATGTCGGCAGCGCCATTCAGCAAATTGCTACCTCTACTGGTGTTGACAAGCGCTTCATCCTCGCCATCATGATGCAGGAGAGCAAGGGTTGTGTCCGCGTCCCAACTACCAACAATGGCGTCACCAATCCTGGTCTCATGCAGTCACACAATGGACCTGGCACCTGTTTCGGTGTCAGCCCTTGCCCAGAGTCTCAGATCAATCAGATGATCAACGACGGCGTTTCAGGCACCCCTGAAGGCCCCGGCCTTCAGCACCTCTTATCCCAAGCCGAGAGCGCCACCAACAGCAAAGGCAGCCAAGCTTACTATGCAACCGCTCGTCTCTACAATAGCGGCTCTGCCAACTACAACAACCTCGATCTCGGCCTCGGCAGCACTGCTTGCTATGCTTCTGATGTTGCAAACCGTTTGACGGGCTGGACCCTTGCTACTAGCACCTGCGTCTAAGCAGCTTAACGTCATCTATCTGAAGTATTATTTGGGAAGATTTCTGTTTCTATTGAATCCTAGGCCGTATAAGAATTTATATAGTCTGTATATACATATTTGCCTTGGCTGTATACAATTTAGATATTCTTATATATAGTTTTATGAGAAGCTGCCTTCACTCGTTTGACACGAAAGGCTAGAATATACTTCTGTATTTATTTATCACAAGAGTCTCTCAATCATAGACTATTGCTATTATTACTGTCAAGTACTTTAACATATTGCACTGAAGTTTTTATCTCACTCTTGTTGTTGGAGTCTACAAGCATTCGTGTAATAACGTTGAGTTCAGCGCTCATGGGAGGACAAACAAATTGGCTAGGTAATAGGTCCATGGGAAGCCGATAGGAGAGAGTCACCTGAAGTATGACACGCTAATTGAAAGTGATGGGACGGTGCGGAAAATTCCAACTAAGTTGTTAGTCAGGCGACTAGATTAAGTGGAGATAATTAATTAAATCGGTCATACTTGTAGGTTGACCCAAGGGCAAATAATGTCTTCTAAGTGGTTTTCCAGAGACCACTATCAATATGCTAGTCTATTACAGTTAACCTTGGTCAAGATACCGATATCCTTTGTTTTAATTGGTCAGCTCTTATGGAAGAAGAACATTCCGCTCACATTGTGAGAAGGCCAATCATGACTCGCTGTCAGCATCTTCAGCTAAGTGGTTTTCTTTATCTTAGTTTCTACCGTTTAAACCAATTCCTTGGTCAAAAAGTAAGGATCAATATTTCGTACTATAATACTCCGTATTTGATCAGTAATTAAGTATCCTTTCCAGTGTTACAGCTCTTCACTTCACGTAGATTAACTTCTGCAATCAACTCCTTTCATAGTTCACCCATAAAGAATAGCAATAATATATAACCTCAGGGCAATAGTTCAAATATCTATTGATTTATCGTTCCTTATAGACCCGTCATTATTGCTCCTTAATGTAATCACCTTTGGTTCCTCAGCTAACATGGCTTTAGAAGCATGCTTTTCATCCAGAGTAAAGGGATAAATTCTCAGTTAGAATGAATAACATCAGATACTTTAATGAAGCCCTCTCAGTTTACGAAAAAATTCAATTGTGCCCAGTACCATTCGGTAGACATAGGGATTCATTCTGCCATATCGTTCTGTAACAGCCAGCCATAAATTAGTAGCTTCTCTTCTTTGATCATTACTACGCCCAGCAATTGTCTTAGAAAGACTCTCGCACACTTAAGCAATGCTTATAGAAGGTGCTCGGTAAATGAAAGAAAAGGTCGGTCGCCGACTAGCATAAAATTAGTTTTGCTGGTTGACATTGTTTCTAATGCTCAATTGATGAGATGAACAAGAATTAGAATATTGTTTATAAGCCGGCAATTCCAGCCGCATCCCAATATTGCCGGCTTGCTGGGTAGAGGGGGAGTCCTATTGTTCCAGGATCATTGGAAAATAGATCTCACACAATATGGTCACAATATTGAAGATGCAATATGAATGAGCATCGAAGCTGAATTCCACACTGCTCTTATATCTTACACACCACTCATAGGCGATGATAGGTTGAGTAGATCAGCGCAATTTATTCATCCTTATACGAGGTTTAGCAATCTTGCTTTAGCTCATAAAGATGGACGTTTCTTATGAATTCACCTTCACCACCAAAACACAATTATGTCTATCTCGCACAAAGTATTAATATATCTTCTATAAGTTCATGTCATATCTTACAAAGCTCTTCCCAGCCTCTGCTCCAACCCTTTAAAATCAGGGTATTTGCTTAGTTTGTCCAACCTTTCGGTCCACCCCAAGTTCCCTTTACCATATGGTTATAATATACCCACGGGAAAAAGTCCTTTTTTAGGTAATAAAAGGACCTACGAGGAACTGATTGATCAATACCAAACCAATCGCCAAAAGTCTCTTTGGGCACTCCTCCATATTTGAACTCAGCGAGAAGAACCTTGCCGTATTCTGTCAATAACGGACACGAAGCATATCCATCGTATATTGCTTCTGGTGCCTTGCCTTCCAAAGATTGCAGCAGATTATGGACTAGAACTGGCGACTGGGATGTTATAGCTGCGGCAGTCTTGGATGTTGGCAGACTCGACGCATCCCCAGCAGACCACACGTTGGGATATTTCTTATGGCGCGTTGTGCCATCGTCGACATCAACGTAGCCACCCTCATTTGCCAAAGCACTGCCCTTGACAAATGCATGAGGTCCCATTTTAGGCACGACATGCAAAAGGTCGAATTTTTTTGTGATAGATCCCTTTCCGTCTGGCTGTGCAAAAATCGCGTTGTTGCCGTCGATAGCAACGAGGTCGTGCTGGAATAGTCCCTCAACTTCTCTTTCCTTGCGAAGTTGCTCGAGTGCTGCATTGTACTTGGCAACACCAAACATCACAGGCATGCCAGTAGCGAAGCTAATTTTAATTGCTGAGCCAGAAGGATTGTTGGAATCATATAGACCAGCACGTTTCCAGTGGTCTAAAGCAAGCCACATGATCTTCTGAGGAGCACCAGCACATTTGATTGGACCTGCAGGTTGAGTAAAGATGGCAGTACCTTTCTGGAGCCTCTGAATGGTGCCAAATGTCTTGTCGCAGGTGTCATAGTTATATATAGATGAAACGAGACTTTTCGTGTCAGCTAATGCCTCTGAGAGACCCTTGACACTACCGTAATTGATCGAGATACCAGGTACGACGACCAACTGCTCATAGTTGACGATGTCGCCATTGCCGAGCGTAATAGAGTTATTTTCGGGTGAAAGGCTGGCTACGCTGTCGTTATAAAATTTAAACTTGGAATTGACGAGACTGTTCAGTGGTCTTCGGAGCTCTTCCTTGGTCTTGAGGCCACCACCCACAAGAGTCCATCCAGGTTGGTAATGATGCCACGTTGCTGGGTCGACGACAGCAATGTCATCTTGAGAAAATTTGCCAGATCCAAGAAGCTTATGGCTAATATCTAAACCAGCTGTACCACCTCCAATTACAACAACTCTGTGACTCCGAGCTAGAGAGGCGCCACTTGATACTGTCGCAAAATTCCGGGCCGCTGACTTCGCGATTGCAGAACTAGCTGAACTTTTAGCGATAAGCCGAGCCATAGATATCGTACAGGTTTGAATCATGATGCAAAAGGAATATTTAAAAAGATTTTGAAAGAGAAATAAGATAATAAAAAAAGGTAATCAACCCAGAGAAAGGACCAGAAGGAAGTTTTACCGTGAAATGTCTATGAAAAGTTAAAAATCAAGCTTCAAAAGCTTAGTAGTAACGTAACAATTGATGAATAATCATTAATCACGCAATCGCGAAACACCGCGAGCCGTCTCATCACCGACTGCCGTAGAAGAGCAATGAAGAAGAGACCCGAAGATCTGCCGTCGTGGCGACGAGCCGACCGATGCTCCGCGTCCAAGAGTAAACAGCAAAAAGATATTATCCCGTGACGGAACTCGGTAACGGACCACACGGGATGCTCAACAGATTCACGATCGGCGACCTAGATTACGGCTCGCCGAACAGACGGAGCAGCCCGGAGTTGTGCGATTTGACCTAAACCTTCGTGATTCCGATATGGCAATTTGATATAAAGTCATTAGAAATGTCCCCATGGCTTTCCAAGCTCCTTTGTATCCTCAACTAACAAGCTACCAATTAAATATCGGCTATTAGAATCACAAGTGTCAACAATGTCTCTTCGATCTCATATCACTAGCTGCCGAAGACATTTAGCAGCTGGTTTGCATCTTGCACAAACCGCGCCTTCAATACACGTCAGATATTCTAGCAACTGGAGCTGCCGCCCCCAACGCGAATACGCAAGACATAACCCGTTATGTCAAGTGGCCCGCACCAGATCTTCACTCTATCTCGCTAATGAACCCAAAAATCTAGCAATATATAGAACAATGTCTTCTGCGCCAATGGAGCCCATCATTCATGACGTATTCGAAAGCGACACAGGAACTTGGCAGTATATTATAGCTGATCCATCAACCAGGGTCGCCGCAATCATTGATCCGGTTCTAAATTATGATCGCACGACCCAGAGTCTTACAACACGTACTGCTGACTCCTTACTGGCGCTGGTGAAAGAAAATCGATACGTGGTGTATTGGATACTCGAAACTCATGTTCATGCAGACCACCTGACAGCGGCATCCTATCTTCAGAGTCGTCTTGTGCAAGAGCAAGGGCGCAGGCCATCTATTGCAATTGGCAAGCGTATTCGCCATGTGCAAATATTTTTTGGCAAAAGATATGGGGTTCCATCAGAGCAATACGAAGGCGTTTTTGATCACCTGTTGGGTGATGACGAAGAATTCAATATCGGTAATCTTTGTGCTACGGCCATTCACCTTCCTGGCCATACGCCAGACCACATGGGCTACAAGGTTGGAGGTAAGGCAATCCAAGACCTGTAACGCTCTATTAATATTTTCTGATAAGATATTGAAAGATAATGTCTTTTGTGGTGATTCTCTGTTTCACGCCGATATTGGTACTGCGAGGTGTGATTTCCCTGGTGGAAGCGCTGACAGCCTTTTCTCTTCCGGCCGCAAGTTGCTCAGCTTGGAAGATCATATCAAGATATGGACTGGCCATGATTATCCCCCCCAGGGACGAAATTTTCCTATGCCTTACATGAGTGTCCATGATCACAGAGCGCAGAACAAGCACCTGAAAGATGGAACCACTGCCGAAGAATTTGTGACTATGCGAACAGAGCGTGATGCAGAGCTGGCAGAGCCGAGGATGCTCCATCAATCCCTGCAGATAAATATTCGAGGAGGACAGCTACCCAGCCTAACTGAGGCAGGCCATCGGATGCTACATTTACCACTGAAGCTTCAAAGCACGGCATGGTAGACGAGGACAAACTGTAGTATAGTCTATGCTAACAAATCCAATCATTAATATTAATAATACTATTACTGACCTCTTTAGGGCTTTCTAATAAGATAGTTTGTAAGGTATCGATGTTGATTATGGGGAATATAAGAGGCATCCCTTACGTTTCATTAAGCTCTACGGTGAAGAATTGCCAGTGACAAGATAGAATACTTTGGCAACAACCTCATGATGAAATATACATGTATCTACTTTATTTTCTCTAAACAGCAGATACTTCTGTTTATATCCAACAAGACTAGAGAAATAGGCCAATGACAGTGATTCTCTTTCATATTTGGCACGGGCTTTTTGTCTCATGACTTAACACCACGGCCATCGGAAAACGTTCGTCGCAGACTTATTAGCTAGCTCGTGCTTTAAAAGGAGAGTCCATTAAAAAGCAGATTAAAAGTTCATTAAACCTGTCATTGTCGGTCCACACGTTGTATCCACGTGGATAGGAGATCGATTGTTAAGCTGAATTGATGGCCTGTTATCATCAACATCATTCCCATCTAGACATCATTGAGAACAACCATATACCAGAACATTCGTTAGTGGTGCGCCTGTATGAAAATCTACATTTTAGTTATTTATCCAAATAATGGGCGATGTTGCATCACCTCTTGACTAAATAGGCGAAACGAACGCAGAAGTGACATTAGAATTGCTTAGAACAAAGTTCTTAGCCCACGGCCACTTTTGCGGATCGTGTCTAGAGACTTTCCAGGATATTTCCTACATCTCTTTTTGTTTTCCAACCGTCAGAAAACAAATCTGTCATCCTCATCACACAATTAACTATTGCGAGATGGAAAACAATCGGGAGAAAAGGAGGCGTTACAAGCGGCCAATCGCAAATTCTAGAATCGAGTTTCCAAGCCAGAACTTGCGATATCTCTTGCTCATAACCGGCGCTAATATTGAACGGTATTCACAGACAGTATATATTCAAACAGCAGTGTAGCTCCTGGATACTGCGTGCAGCTATGGCATGGTGTCGAGTGCACTGTGGAATTCATTTAAATCATTAGAGGCATAGACCTCTCCGAAAACAGTATTGTTTCGTACAACGAGATGGCTCGACAATGGGAGTCCTAATAGAGAAAATGTTGACTATCCAATGCTTTATACCTTCTTCATCGACTGACAATGCGCTATTGACAGAAGATTTCTTAGATTTCGATTTAATAGCAGTCAGTATGGCTCTTCACCATATTGAGTGTACGAAGCGGAGGCATCTTGGTGACCGTCGATCTGGCACCAGAGGCTCACGATCACTCAGCCCATTTAAGCGATCATTCTCGTTACCAAACTCAAGGCCATCACACGACGTCTAAACATGGTGGATTTGGGCCCGAAGATTAAGGTGCTTCTGTCCGAAGCCGGGTTTGCTTCAGAGAGCTTTGACAACCAGTTATACTAATCCGTCCGCTGTATTAGAAACTATAAAATGCCAGAAAAGCAACTTGAAGCCATTCTTCATTGCTAAATATACAATGAAGTAAGAGACGTAGAAGAAAGAGAATAGCCAGGGCAAGCTGGGGCAGCACACTGGCATCAAGCAGGCACCGTGAAACAATTTCTTTCTAGAACTCCAGTAATCATAATTCCCTGCTCAGATCCTATTGACTTGGGGTTGTCAATATTTTCCTTTATGTGCAGTCATGTATTTTTATTCTATTGGGGCGACCTCGTAATCATAGCTATCACGGTGGTATCGTAGACAACTTATAAGATGAACTAACGGCCTTTGTCGTTCAATTGGATAATATAAGGCTTCTAAATCAACGTGTCTAGCATCTGGGTAGATCTCTGCTCCATAGACTCTCACCCCGTCTTGCTGTTTGTCCTTGATGATGCTGCGCACATGTGAAGTAGAATTTTATTTCATCACATGGCCACATGCCGCATAAGCGGGAGGATATCAAAGATAGGGCGTCCAATCAAGTTGCAAATATGTGGCTCTCTCACGGTCAAAATATATGGAAGGATTAGGAAGTGCACGTGTCACAGTAGTGGAAGAAAAGCAATCCTAGTTAACTAGAGCCAATCCAACCAACCTTTTCTAAGTCTTTAATATTCCTTTTCACGTAAATCTTATCACTAGAAGATTTATCATCGGAACATATTATTTTGCTGCATAACACGGCTCATAATGCAAGAAACGAATATTGAGACTCTATTGATACCGCGCTCGCAGCACCAGAAAATTTTGCCTCCATTAGATGCAGCATGGGACCCTTCACTGCCATCCGAAGACGTCGACGAATATTGCTGGACGCCCTTGCAGCTCGCTGCCAGGAGTGGAGAGCTGAAAAAGGTTCAAGATATACTCGCCTCAAACCCCTCAGCAGTGAATGATCCTCCGCGTGGCTATTATGGCCAGACAGCTTTGCAAGCGGCCTGTATGCAAGGTCATGAAGATATTGTAAAGACTTTACTTGAAGCTGGAGCAGATGTATATTTCTGTGGAGGTAATAATTTCCAGCGCACCGGGCTTCAAATTGCTTGTGGGCAAGGAAATGAAACGATTGTCGAATTACTTCTGGACGCGGGTTCAGAGATCAACATGAGTCCGAAGACTCGCCATGGCATCCATGTAGGGACACAAAGTCACCAAACAGCTCGCTCGTCACCGAAGGCATTTACCATCACCCGCTATAACGGACGAACTGCTCTGCAAGCAGCATCGGAGCGTGGCCATCTGAACATCGTGAAGCGACTCCTAGAACTCGGGGCAGATGTAAATGCCCGTGCCTCACACACAGTAGGATGCACCGCTTTGCAAGCGGCAGCTAGAGGTGGCTTTATCTCAATTGTTCAACTGCTGCTTGAAAACGGCGCGCAAGTCAATGCCCCAGCAGCAAGGTATAAAGGATTTACTGCCCTTCAAGGAGCATGCCTACAGGGCGCCACAGATATCGTAGAACTTCTGCTAAAGTCTGGCGCCGATGTACAGGCATCAAGTGGCAATGGAACGGCCTTGCACACAGCTGCTAAAGAGGGACATATCGAGATTGTGAAAAGGCTCATCGATGCTGGCGCTGACATTAATTCGAACTGTAATCACAGAGGGCAGACGCCAATTCAAGGCGCTAAGGCTGGAGGACATGAACTCATCGTCAAATTTCTCAAAGAGATGGGAGCTATTGGGAGAGCTAGCGATGATATCTTTCTTTTCAATTACTCGACTAGACAATGATATCAAAGTCGAACATTTTATCAAGCAAGTAAAGGAAATGCAGCATGCGTCATACACTGTATGTTATGTATAAGATCATGAGCCAATTCGGTGCTGATTTAGCGGTGTAGAATCATTATACAACAACTTGGAGCAGTCGTAATGTTGACGAGAGGCACTTAAAGATGTTTAAGAAGGGAATAGCAGTGCTCCCTCCTAAATGTGAAAAGCTACGATAATAATAAATTATCAGAAAAGGCCAGCCCCCCGTTACATATTCCCAATGATCTGTTTATGGCACATTTGATGCTACTGGATCAGTATCTGTTTCGCACAATAATACTACTACGGGGCGCAGAGCACTTGTACATTGTATGGAGCGTGACCTTACATCCCTTGACAAAGGCAGCAGATGAAACGTGTGGGCCTTGGCATCAGCCAGCTACAATTTCCATGTAATATGGGAGGCTCGTATCCGGACCTGTTATCTCCACCAACGGAAAATTCTGGCACCAATAAGCTTACTGGGGTCTGTCACATTAGTGGCTCCGGCTGCACTTGGGCTGCAGGCTTATATTTCATCGTAAATATAGCAGTATTTTGTCCCTATTTGCAGATGTCGATAATTCTACTCCATATATTTCATCGCTATGAAGATGGTAATGTTAAATAGTTAGCTTACCCTCACATCAAGCTAGAGAGGGAGCATGTAGATTCAGGAGGATCGTCATGTATGGATCATAGAATAGAAATAATGAAATTAATAAGGCTATGAATATTCTAAATTTAGTCAGCGATAAATAGCAAATAGCCAAATATACTAAACTAATGATGGTATTTACTAATGGAAGCAAACAAATCCCGTGGCTTCTCCAAAATTAGGCGGCTTCTCTAAAAAAAAGCTTGATTAATCTTTTATTTAAAGAATATTCATGCTACATACGTGCACTGACACTTTAAAGATAGCATACGAAAGATATTCTATTCACTTAATATAGGGTAACTGATTTTTTTCGTCTTGGATCCTTACAGCTTCCCACTAATTCTTTGTTAGGTACGGAATACTGAGAAACCTTATTACGTACTTTTTAAGGATTGTATATGTAGATTTCTATATAAGGGAGTAAGATAATAGTCGTCTGTTAAACATAGCAACATATGCAAGAAAAGTGTAAATAATCATGTTCAGCATAACAGAGTATTCTATATTGTACTCTATACTTTGCATTTGGATTGCCTAAAATATAATACCTTGTATAAACAATAGCTAGCAGTTTGAAGCTTGCAGTAATTAAAAAACTGGAGGTTTAACCCTGAAGTGATGTATTAATTCCTAATGGTGATAATATAGATTGGTAGTGGGGGGGAGACTTCGGGATTCATTATCTCGATAACAGGCACTAGTATGTGGATAGTATTTAATTGTACGAAGTACTGCTGCCTGTGCTATGTATGCTGTTGGAAGGCTCTCCTCGAGTTGGCACGTTATTACAAGACAGAGCAGAGACATCTTGTTCGCCTGCACCAATTGATGGCAGAGCAAAGCATTGAAATTGTAATATTTCATAAAACATTATTTATGGAGTGGGAAGGGAATTTGGCTTTTAAAGATTCGCAAAAAGTAGTAGGTGCTGATAGGTGTATATGAATAGCCATTCATTTATGGTAGGGTCAATGGTGATCCTCATGGAGGATGGGTTAAATCTCTGAAAAAGCTCCAACATTAATAAAAAGTCAACTATGTATGTGCAATGAGCTCGATATAAAAAAGCGTAGAGCTGAATTATAATTGAAGTGTTTAGAGGATATTTTTCTCGGCTCTAGTTCCGGCGCTAATTTCAAGAATCGAGCTTACCAGCTATTTACTTCCAGGTTCAGGGGTCTACCATCAAAGGAGGTAATTCGTAAGAATAAGAATTACGCTTCTATCCCAACGGTCAGACCGGAGCTAAGTAAGGAGTACTCCAACCTCGGAAATTTGGATATTGACTACTCAAGGCGTACACTACAGAAAATATCAACATACCCTTGATAAAATAAATATTCCAATGGTTATGATTATATTGTTATATCAACCTAAACCATTCTTTGTATTGTAATAAGTGTTTAACATTATACGCTTTATTGACTTTTTATTAATTCTACGGTACAATTTGTATACTTGTGTAATTTTTTTATCCACAATTTGTCTCCGCGTTATATATTTAGGTGTTAATTTTTAGGGATGGGAGTGTGTGTATGAAGTAGCGTTGCATCCTAATCTTACTCTTCATCAACCTGCCCTCTGTCACTCTGATATGTGAGGGTGAGATTGCTCTGTACCCTGTACGAAGTACCGAGGAGGCCAGTCGAGTTGCAAAAAAAGACAGCGGCTATCGGGCAAGTAGACTGCTAAATGCTTGGCTTTTTCAAGGATTTGCTAGATAAGGTGGGCGAAGCTTCTAGATAATTGTGGGATGAGTACGGAGTATGTGGAGACCAGCTTCTCCGTTTCGTTTGTTTCGAAACGCTTGTTGTCACACCGATAGTGAGTGTCCACAGTCTGCCACCCCCTGGCATTAGAGGAAGTAGATGTAGCTTGGCATTACTCTAAAGTCAACAAGGCCCAGGAATATTCCGGCGGCTTATTAGGAGGAAGAGACTTTATTGGTGCTCTGCCTTGCGTCAGCGACGCCAACTTGATAATTTCGGTACCGTTTCGTCGGGTAGGTTACATGGAAAGGTTAAAAGAAAAAAAAGAGCCTGCCAGCGCCCTTGAAAGGGGAAGCAATTAAGAGCTCCATACTTGTACGGAGTATTCGGCACGACCTCAGATTGGCAGATCTTCAGCCTTTCTGGCCAATGTAGTAGTACGAGTATATCCAATTCCTTGCGATCCACTTCTGGTTGACTTTCCGTTTTCTAGATAGTGCAATACCAATCTTACGAGTCTCTCAGGAGTATTGAGAAACAGCTATATAAGTATCCCGCTGATCCGCTTCATAGTTTTAGTCTTCAAACTAGCTCGAAGCAAGCCTTCTTCTGTTTATTCATTCATTCATTCATTCATTCATTCATTCATTCAATCATTCAGCCATTCTTTCATTCATTTAACTATTCAAATCTATTTTCACTGTCAACATGTATTGGTCCGTTCCTGTTACGCTGGCTCTTGCCTCTGGGGCTACTGCCCACATTTCTGCCTTCGTCAAGGGCATGTACTGTGAGGTTAGTGACAACATTTTATATATTTTTATCATTACCACACAAATACTTACTGAGTGTTACATATAGGGTGGACCCGATCCTAAAAACTACAACCAGAATTCCAACACTCCTGTCAACCCTCTTTGGGATCTTCCTCACGAGCAGTGGTGGATGCAGGCTGATCGTGGCTGCGACAAGGCACCCCCCCCAAATGGTGCTTCTGTTGCCCTACCCGCCGGTGGCCAGTTCACCGTCGAGCTCGCTCACAACCAAGCCCAGACAACTATGTCCTTTAACGGGCAGTACGCTGGTGTATGGCCTGATGGGCAGGACCACCCTGAGAACTGGGCTGGTCCTGGCAGCCCTCCTGATTGTATTCAGGATGATGGTGCTATGCACACTCAAAACCAGACTATGGCTGCCGGTACTGCTTGGGCTATCTCTTACAACTCGGATATCTCCAAGGTTACCATGGACAACCTTGTTGTCTTCTCTGTTCTGGAGCAGTAAGCATAGTATTCTGGCATATTCGTGTGAAATTTCTTTGACTGACTTAAGTAATAGCACTCCTTGGAAGCGTCTTGCTACCTATGATGTTCCTAAGGATCTTCCTGCTTGCCCAGAAGGCGGTTGCTACTGCGCTTGGCTTTGGGTTCCTAACGGATGTGGCGAGCCCAACATGTACATGTCTAACTTCAAGTGTCACGTCACCAACACGGCATCGACCAAAAAAGTTGCTCAAGCTAAGGTTCCTACTTGGTGTGCTGGTGACTCCTTGACGTGTGTTAAAGGTGCTAAGCAAATGATTGCTTGGAACCAGGCTACTGGCAACAACGTTCAGGTGCCTGATGGTGCTTCTCCTGGTTACAACATCAACATGGGTTTTGCCCCTGGTGCGCAGAATGACATCTTCCAGTAAGCGTTAAATCTGGATTTCCAATTGCTGGCCGTGTTTGATTTCTGTTCGTTACATTGTGACTCTAGTAGTCCTTATTTATTATTCTTGTTTATTTTGCATTTGTTGCTCTGTATATATAGCTTAGGGTACCAAAATGTTATTGGCCAGATACTAGATCTATACTGTAGATTGTATATGAATACAATTTCAGTTTGAAGGCTGTTTTCATTATGATTATTATTAAAGTCTCAAGATTGTAGTCTATCTGTAAGATAAATTTGCAAATCTCCCAATACTACGGAGTACTCTGGAATATAATGAATGTAAATAAACATTTATATAATTGAGATAAATTTTAAAATACATTTTAATTATCAGAACTATCTCTCCAATCTGACCTATCCGATCGATTCCACCTAACATATCGAGAAAGCCTTTTGACGATCAAGACAGTTTGAATAATCAAGCCACTTCAAACTATATAAATTAGTTAATGGGCTCCATTCCAAGTTGTCCTACTCCCCAGTTGAACGATGTAAGCGGGACATCTCCAGCTGGGTTTCCAAACCCTCCTAGCTCAAAATCTGTTATATTGAGAAATGGCCCAAAAGGGTAGTCTTCCATTGGTGAAAGGCTTGGAAGGTCCTGGTTCAGCGTCGGCAATTGGTAATTTGATAATTTTCCCGTCTCCGAAAATTCTTCTTGATGATTCTCATACTGCGCCTGCGACTGTGGTGGAGTAGCTAATGATATGTCTGACTGTCCCTGTTGGCGCTCGGTCTCCGCTTGGCGAATCTCTGTAGACACTGCGTCGGTATTCATGTCTAACCCTTTTCGCTCCCACCTTTGCCACAGATTTTTCAGTAATTGGCCATATCTGTGGCTAATATGAAGTTCATTGGATGCAGCTCCATCTAGTACTGATATGAATTTGAGTACCAATGATGCGGCTTCTTGGCGACGTTGTGCGGGCTGAAAAGCTCCGGCACAATCAGCTCTATGTAGAAAGACTGCCGCATACACACCGTATCTTCCAATCTTGGTAAGCAGAGACGAATATTTAAATAGCTGTTTAGACAACTTACAGATAATAGCGGTATGGCAGATAGCACAGCTCTTGCCGAGGGTTAAAATCGTTCATTAGCTTCAGCGTATTTGTGGCCGCGGTAATGGCATCCCAGACGTATCGCCCGTCGGGGGATTTCATGATGCCTTTCTCAAATGGTTTAGATGATGACTTGGGCACCGAGGCTTGTGAAGAAGTTGTCATTCTTGTAAGAACGGCTTGAAAGGAAAATGCATTAACATAGAGGCAAAGATATTCATAAATCAAGGACAAGGAACGTTTCACTTTTAGGGACACTGAAAGATTACTCCACGTAGCATGCCAATTCAATGCTGCTCGTTGAAAGTCATCAAGGTAGCGACTGTAATCTCCGTCGTGAACTATCGCAAGCGTCCGCTTAGGAGAGGCGTAAAGAATGGCTTGAACGTTATGCATAAGCTGCGTCAATTCCATGGTTGCCTGGTGTACCGACGCATAATCGTCATGTTTATCTTCGGAGGTGGGATATAGGCTAGGGAAGTCTTTTGCGGTAAAGCGCGTTGAAAGTGAAGGACCGCGGGACCAAAAAGACTGCCCTAGGCGTACAGATATTTGTCGATCAGCGGTGTAGACAACTATAATAAATAATCAGTCAAAGATTCATCTAAACGTGCTTATATCGCTCACATGTCCATATTAAGCGCTTATGATCTGCCTGCTCCTTTGTCTCCTGCATTGCAAGATTGGGAAAAGAACTTTGATCTAGGCGCATCAAATAAGCTTGCCTAACGGCCAAACCAACGAGCGACCATGATGTTCTATCCTCAATAAAGATGTTTTTGGTATCTCTCGGTGTCGCTTGTGTCAGTTCAATATGGGGAAGCCATTCAGATAGGAGCAACAGCCCTTCGACCGTTCGTGCCCTAAGAGTCCAAGGATATCCTAGGAGCAGTTCGAGTAAGAGCCGCTGAGTATAGTCCCAGCAATAGCGATGAATCAACGAATGGTTTGGCGAGTCTCTAGACGCGATAGTCAGAATGACTGTAAGTAGAAAGAAATCTGGGCGAATAATCTTCTCCATGGCGGATTGTCCAAGCATATACGCCGGTACAATAGGACAGTATGGATGGTAGTTGCAGGAATATCTAGCCTCGAGTCAGCAACGCGCTCGCAGAAACTTCTCTTTGAGGCTGACTGACAGATGTAGTAACTCTGGTATACTGCTAGGGTGAATCAACCCTCTCTGAAGTAGCTCATACTCATCAAGAACTGTCACAGTCGACCGCCCTTGTGAGCGCGCATCGCGATCTCCATCGATTATCAGTGTGGACGACACGCCCGGCACAGGCTTTTCTGACTGGGCTAGTATGTGCAGAGCATCGGATGGATTTCTGAGCTCTGAAGCTAGTTGCTCATCAATGACATCTTTATCAAAGCTGTCACTGACACGATCCGAATCCTTCTCGAAGGACTCGCCGATCCCCGGAAGCAAGTCCGGAACGCGCTGGGTAGCCTTGCGGCCCCTTGCGGATTTCTTGTTTGGCACATATCGGCGAAAATTACCCCCTCGTCGGGACTCAGCTAGCAAGCACTCACTGTCCGATTCAAAGCAAGATACACAGGGAGTCTTCCTTGGTTCTCCAACGCCATCACTAAGACAAGTCAGAGATTTTCTCTCAACGGTAAGTTAAAACGCGGGGCCTTTACAGATCACATCTTGTCTTCCGACGGCGACATCTGAGGCATGCTCGGTAAGAACGTTTTCCCGTGCCCAATGTCATTATTTAATTCCTTTCGTAAGTCACAAGACGGCATCAACAGCGTAGCGGACGGCGTAACGGTTCAGCAATTCAATTGTCGTAACCGACAAGTAATGTGTCTGGGGGGATGTCGGCTGCAGTCGGTCCAAATTCCCAGATATGGGAGTCCCTTGTCAGGGGGCTGAGAAATGAGATTTAAGAGCAAACTTCGTAGGTTGTCCGTTAATGCGGGGGGATGCGGGGCAAATGGTGCGCGTTAGGTATGTGTTGCCTAGAATCATGAGACCGTAGAACGATCATGCCGTCAATATAGAAGCGAAAACCTGTGATTAGCCGTATTTTGAAATGAATCCCGATCTTGCGATATCCTCGTCATATATGAGTTTCCGCACGTGACAACCTTGAACTTAAACCCCATAATCTCCACAACTCTTTGTCCCGATAGTGGCAAAGCGTCGGCTATGGACGGATCCCCATACCCGATTCCATACTGTATAATTGACTTGACAGTGATTTGCTTGCCAAAAAGAGTATATCAGACCCGGCTTATTTCCCACTTATTTGTCGAGTTAAACATATATATATATTTATATACCCATTCGTATGAGGTGTACAGTTATTATACGACATCATTCGCGGCTCCGAGAAATCACACAAATCTGAAGCTGGCATCATTCATAGCTTAAGCTATTGACTCTAGAATTCTAAATTAAGGCGAGCGTTTGAACATTATTTAGCAACTATGGTGGCTGCAATCAATGGTTTTAAGCTCACTGAGCTTAGTCCTGGTTTCGGTGCTGAGATTCGAGGTTTCGATGCTGCCAACAACATGACGGACGAAAATTTTGCTCGTCTACAAGAAGCTGTAACTTCGGTAGGTATTCTACACTTGTACGACGAAATATCACTTAACAGAACAAATATATCGCTAATACCAATGATTTAGTATGGAGTCGTAATCATCCGCGAGTCACAGTTGACAGACGAATCCCACATTAGGCTGGGTCGTATGTTTGGAGAGCTGGATGACGTTACGCCTTACGTTGCTGCTGGACGGGTTAACCGGCTCAAATACGACGAGCTTTTTGACGTCAGCAATATCGAGCTTGATGGTTCGATTGTTGATCCGAATAGTCCACGAGGACAGGCAAATAAGGTAAGCTGAGACCCGATATACGCAACTGAAATTATATTAACTCTTTTTGATGTAGGGAAACAGCATCTTTCATGTTGATTCAAGTTTTAACCCTCGTCGAGCTGGATATTCTCTCCTTCTTGCCCATGAACTTCCCCCCGCTGGCACGGGTGGTAAAACGGCATTTGCAGACACAAGGACAGCATTTGATGAGCTAGACGAGGAGACGAAACAAGATCTCCTGACGAATGATTATGTTGCAGCGCACTCTATTTTGCACTCTCGGAAATTGGCAGCACCCGAATTTTTCGCTAATGTTGACCCAGCTCAGCATCCAATGGGGTTGCATAAGATGGTTCAGCGTCATGAGAGATCCAACCGAATGAATCTCTACATTGCAGCCCACGTACATCACATTGAAAATGTAAGCGAGGAGAAGTCGAAGGCTCTCTTCGACAAAGTCTTTCAACATGCTACCCAGCCTAAATATGTGATTGAGGTTGAATGGGAAAATCCAGGAGACCTTGTTATTTGGGATAACACCTGCACAATGCATCGGGTAGAAATCGGGCCATTTAGTGCTAAGTATAGGAGAGATATGAGACGTGCAACAGTTCATGACTCAAGTAGCACCGCGTGGGGGTTAAATGAACATTCAAATATTCGACAAGGTCTACCATAGGTACCTGGAATATTGAAGAAGCCGTGTATTACTCTTAGCTGTATAATAAGCTGATCTTCTAAATTGTTTTTATCTATGTTATGCAGTTAAAGTTAGGAAAAACGAGAAGGCTGAACAATTTCAATACATCAGACTCTTGAAGTGTGGGGATAAATATGCCAATTCATATTCTATGTTTAGTCATCTACTTATATATGGTCAGACATGTATTGTGAGTCTTTATTATATTGCTGAAGCCGCATAGAATAGAGAAGAAGGGGAAATGCCCTGCAACCTGGCAGGCGAAGGAATCGCATGTATTAAGTAGCAGTACGTTTGCCTCTTACTTAATTCATAGTGATAAACACTTTACATGGTGGGATTCATGATTTTAGAAAGAATTTTAATTACGACTTAAGCTTAATACGATGCATGAAAATGCAGAACATAAGCACTTGCGCTATAGAATATCTCAGCTAGAAAGCCGCACAGACGACAATTATCTCTGTGTGTTGCCCAACACCTTTAATCTGCCAAAATAGTCAGAAGTTTATTTTGCAAAAAGCAAAAATCTTGCGAGGTTAAATTCTTTTCTCACTTGCATAGATTACTACTAGGAGAAGCATTTGTAATGAATGCTACAACGTTTAATGCCCTTGTTTTCTCTAATAACGCTATATTCCTTCCTTTTCTGATCGGTATCCAACTTGACCAATATCGTATACGACAATATCCTAATTGGAACTATTATACCTAGATTATTAGCTTCGGTGCGTGAATCATAGATAAACACAGTATGGAAACCTTCTTGTCCTTCTCATCATTTAAGTCATAGGTATAAAAACATGCCTTTGGTACCGTGTTTGTATATATAGCAGAGATATAGCGCGTGGATATTGGCTTGATAAGCTGGTTTTCTGGTAGCCAGGCAGCTCTCATTCACCAGGCACCCAATTAGCAGCCGCTAACACTTTAAGTACTCATTAGTAATAATGCTGGTTACGATATGAAATACTAAGTTCGGTATGGGGCTGTGCTAGCACGTCTTGAGTTCCGAACTCTGCGACTCTGAGGGAAATTTGCTGAACTAAGACCTTACATGTACCTATTCCGAGTTTCAGGTCCACCTGGGAACTGGTTGCTATTGACGCATAATGAAGCGTGCAGTTGGTCCTCTAGACAAGCGCAAGAAAGTTACACGCTGCCAACCTTGTGCCAAGAGACGCATTAAGGTTTGTTCCCTCAATCAGATACACTGATCATGATGCGTGGTAATAACCGTAACGTCGATAGTGTCAAGGGGGCCTCCCCTGTGAATACTGTAGTCGTACCAATAAGGTCTGCAATCCGCAAACCGCATCTTCGCTTGCTGCTATCAGTGTCAGCTTTGTAAATTATTCGCCATCGCGTCAACTGATAGCAACAACAGTAGTATTACCTCCGCAGGTGAAGATACACAGCGATGATTTATATCTAAGTAGCTTTGCATCATCCCTCCATCGATGCCAATTCACCAAAGATTTTGTTCATGTAGCGCGCGACTTAGCGCCAATGATTCAGGCTTCAGCTTCTCTACGAAACTTGGCCATCGCAATCGGTGCGTTGGATGCGAGCAGGCGTGCTTCTGTTAGGACATCTGCTGGGCGAGAATCACCGCGATATATTGCATATAGTTCATACAGCCACTCATTGCAATTTCTCCAGCAGCAGTTACAGGCAAATGGTGCTGCCATGTGCGAAGACGTGAAATGGTGTACTTTTCTCATGGGATTATTTGAGGTCAGTCTTTTTGCAAAATAAATGCATAAACGATATGATCCTAACCTAATAGTAGCTGATGTCTGAATCTTCTGAAGAAGGATGGGTACGACACATTTGTTATGGCACATCAAATATGCTACAGTTTGCCGGTCCAGACGCCCAGATGTCGTCGCTACAGTGGAAATTATTTGACGCTTTCCGAGTACTTGAAGCAAATAGAGCAATTTTGTACGGAGACGATACTTTCTTATCAGAGACCAAATGGAAGCTGCGCAAAAATACAAAAGATATATGCGATGAGGTTCCGGATCCGATGATGGAGGTGGTAGAGTTGATCCTCCAAGCGTCCTCATTCAGCAAGCGGTGAGTTTTAGGAATTTGTTGCGGGATACGACTAACTTGATGTAGATTGTTTGAACAAGTCGAGAGTACGCCTATAGATCAAAGATTGAGCAATCCCATTATCGTGGCGCTTGCCTGTGATGGGACTCAGTTGCACCAAAGAATCCGCAGCTGGTACACTGACAGCTTCTGGCTGTTAGACATTACTGATCCGTTTACTGAACTTGCCATCGCAAATTATCATGCAGTTCAGCTTTTTCTTTGCAGAAATTTTACATACTATACCTGCTGGGAAGCTGAAATCGTTCCAGAACTAGTTCAATCAGATATTGACACACACGTGGCAGCAATCATGTATTTCTGCGAACGAATTTTTCATTATTCAAACATACCGGGGGCCATACTTTTGTTCCCATTACGGATGGCAGGAGCGCACGCCGTGAATGAACGCCAAAGATTTAAAATCTTAGATATGCTACATGGAGTGCATAAAGATGGATTTGTAGTGTCAGAAAGAATCAAGATAGATTTGTGTGAGTTTTGGCAGTTACAATAAGCAAGTCAAAGATCCAATTTGAATTTAGAGGATTATGAAAGATATATACTCCTAAATAGAAAGTAATAGAATTGGACATTTTCTAAGCTAATATTGTAACTACTAGCGAACCCATCTTATAATCAACCATGTTTTTAGAACATTCATTTGGAGTCCATCATTTCGCAGTGCTAATCTGGATATTGAAAAATTCGGTGATGACCCTCGTACGCCGGCCACGCGAGAAGTAATCGTATCCGACAATGATGTTGCAGCTGTTCACATACACCGTCACTGGAATGACTCCTTGGTACATTATGTTCCACTGTTCAACCCATCAGCTAACCACTTTATTTGCAAAATAGAGAGAAACTCACAGACGCGACATTTCCATTTGTAAATTGCCTTTTCACAAGCCCTCCAAAAACTGCATCAGCCTTGACGAGGAAATCTTCCGCAAAAATTGGATAATCAGAATTGATATAGCCCCGCCATACATCTGGCTTTGTTCCGTTTGTATTGAAAATAGTTAAGATGTTATCGACCAGACCGTCTTTAGTGACGTTGGCATAGTTAAATACCGATGACGCTGGAGAGGCGTCATACGCCTCATTCACGCGGACAATGCCTTTGGAAGGGGAGTTGTCAATATATCCCGTCATGATGTGCGAGAGACTTTCGTCCCTGTAGCTTGCGTTAGCTACATATAAGAAGCCTGTTTTGGTTCATAACTGACCACTTATGCTGGACAAAGAATGTCGTGAACTCAGACTGCACCAAGGGTGGCTTTGGTTGTTTGAAGTTGGATGAAAATTCGACCGCAGACGCCGTGAAGGGAGTGCAGCTTAGAGAATTAGTTGCGATAACCATAGCCGCAGTGGCTAGTATATGCTGAACAAAACGCATTTTGAGTTTTGGAGTGAAAAGAAGGTATGCAAGAAAGAATGCTCACTTTTGTAGTGGTAAGATGCTTTCAAGTCCATTCAAGTTTGTGACGAATTCCAAGTCTTTTATGCTCATTCTTCATAGATGGCACACGCAATGGCATATGAATAATACTGCCATGCCAGTGAAACCTCTCTAGCGCGTTCGAATGATGCCTATTCTGGACGTATAGACTCTCTGAGTGCGTTCGATTGATGCCTATTCTGGACATATGACTCTTTCCTTTTAATATATATTGGGTGGTAGCTGACTACTCTATATCAATAGGTAATTATTAGAAATTCAATTTCCACATTATTCTATGATAGGTAGTTTATTATCAAAGAGTATGACTTTTTAAAGTAACTCTTCTATATTATTCTATATATATCTACTAAATATTGTTGTTATTACAAGAATAATACCTTATATTTATCACCTGAGTGGGCCGTGTTGTAAGTGCGTTCGATTACTTCCCGATCAGGTTATTAATATCCACGGGCGGAGCAAAACCCAGGTTTAGCTGGACGCTACTTTTAGGTAGACTTGCAATTTGCAGTGGCTCACAATATTTAGGTAAGTAAACGATAGATTTTTAACGGTGCCTCGGCAACATGCAAAAGAATGTAAATGAGTGATGTCCTTGAATGACCGGTTATTCGACATTTCATAGAGGCGCTATGCTAGTTGCTGTGCCTTGATATGACGCCCGTGGATTATGTGGATTGATAGAAATTTCATCAATGAGACCTACGAAGTGGAATGCAGTGCTCAAGTAGCTATCATGTCTGATAATTCCTGCAGTGCAAAAACGAGTAGTGGCGTGGAATGGAGAGAACCCAAAGAAGCGATTGCGATTTATTCTCTCTGATAGAACTGTGTAAGCACCAGAGCTATTATGTTACATGCTACAGTATTGAACAGGTGACGTTAGATCGTGTAGTGACAAATGGGTGAAGGAAAACTGCGTTGATAGTCCCACTAGCTCATTTTAAAAAGGAAGTGCAACATCAAAGGATTAGAAACGGGATTCATCGTAGCTGATATAATAGGTATATATGTATCCTATAAAATAATGAATATCAAAATCTATACTACGAACTAGGATGGTAATTCTCCATAACTAGGTCCTCTTTCGACAAGCTCTCTGCCAAGAACCACCCCTTGCCCTGCAAGAAAGACATTAACTGATCGCGCCCAGTCGACGCAAATGTGAAGTTAGATGTCTTAAAGGAAGCTTCGACAATATATTCAATGCCGGTACCACTGGAATTCTCTATCGGCCAGACCTCGATGTCAAGTTCTACGCCACTCCAAGTTCCGACGGAGCGCTTGGTGAGAATCGGACCATAAATGACAGCACTTTTCAGCAAGTCGGTGCCCCAGTTATTCGACGCCCAATCGTTGAACATGCCTGGTGCGTTGGATTCGAGCATATTTCGTGAATCACTCTCGTTTGGATCATCCGTGCCACTGTAGCCTTTCGACGAAGCGGTAAAGTCCCGTTGTATGGAGAGAGTTTGTGAAGCATAGAGCCAGTCAATCTGCGCATCATAGTTGTTTTGGCCAGAGTTCCAACCGTCGCCGAATGCAGTGTTCAAAGCGCCGTTGATGTCTCCATTGGTGACGGGAAGGCGCCATTTGTATGTGAGATCGAAGCCGCTCTTATTCTCAATATTTCGGACACGACAACTCCAACCATTGCTATGAAGATCCTCAGCGACCGTATCAAGATATTGAACATTGATCTTGGTGATAGTTGTTGGCATAGCAAATGTTGAAAGCACTGTAGGAGTGAGTTTGAAGTTGGAGTCGAGGACCGCGGTCGGATCCATTAGGAGGTGTACTTCATAATCGGGGACCACAGGCCCGGAGGCTAATACTCCAGTCAAAGCAAAAGTTGTGGAAGCGAGTGTCGTGATTACACGCTGCATGATAGATATGATGGATGGTTGTTGTATTCTGGGTCAAGGAGCAGAGCCGATTATCCAGACAGATTCAGACACTCAAAGATCGTTTCGCATACTGCACTTAAATCTCTCTTCAAGCTCCGAAGACAAGCCAGGCTCTTTATATTTCAATGTTAAGCACTCGTTATAGCCGGTGGAAATAAATTCTATTAACTATATAGAAGAAATTGCGGGTGTGGGGCAAGTTGTGATGCACTGCTGTCCCATTATGGCAGGTTGTTTTCATGAGGTTTTCCTCACTGCTTTCGTCACCGAATATCGGTAGTCTATAAGGCCCACGTGTTTCTTTCTATCTCTCCTATTGCGGCGGTAGTAATTCGCGCTATATTACAGAGTATATATTGAGCTTCTTTGACCGTAATTGTATTCGCGTCAGTTATTTTTAAAACCACAAATAGGAGCTTTATATCTCTTTTCATATGTGAGATACCTCTCAGTGCTCTCTAACCTGGTAGCATGGTAGGTGTCTCGGTTAGGAATCAAGGATACTGGCCCCTCACAAATCATACCTCAAGTGACCAATTCTGCTTAGTGTTTAGGATTATTATCCACCAGCGCATAGGTAATCCTTAACGCCTGGAGTAAGAATTTCGTGCTAACTTTTCTCTAACGCCCTCCCAACTCGTTCTCACAGCAGCGTTTCATTTTGTCATCGTCGAGATAGAAAAATAAACTTTCGGCTTATTATTCTCAGCGTATTCTGCGAATGGTAGAAAGTCAGCTGCATAAACCATATGTGCTATTTGGTCACTAACAACGAGCGTGACAATACGTTGCGCCGTGGGATAGCCAAGTGCAAAAGCTTCTATGCCAAGAGGCGACCAGGACGAGCCACTAGATGAGAACTCATGGCTGCTGAAGAATTACTCTCGCAAGAGACAACGGGGCGCAACAGTCTTAAGACACTCTATTACAAGGATATATTATGAATGGCAGTGAAACACCCTGTAACTACTCCGTAGCCAGGACGTCAATGTCATGCCAGTCACAAAGCTTGTTCACCGTTGTGATTGATGGAAAGCCAAGGCCATAGATCTCACTGGCTGCGCTCTGACAGTGCTGCACCTCGCAAACCCTCAAACCAAGGCACAGGCACCGACAGGACCATCTTATTCTTCACACTCGCCTACTGGCTCGTATTCTGCCTTATCAGCGTGATCGTCAGCCTTGCTACCTGCGATAATGGACTTGATGCACTTACTCTGACTGGCGTCCGGTGCATACTCGAAGTCAGATCAGGTCAGACCAGCTGCGTGCAGTTGCGCCGGAAGAAGGTCCGGCTGAAGAGACGCGTCTTCCGCGCCTTCAGTAATTTTCGCCGGACGCGACTCTCCAGCTCCACAGGATGCAAGATAATATGGCTATGTGGTCGCTCGATTCTGACTTAAAAAAGTGCCATTAAGCTGAAAGATTGGCGTCAGAGATAGAATAAATGTTTTGGTGGGTTTGGATAATGCCCTGTGGACTCCCGAGTTGAAGTTGATGAGGACATTCTTCTAGTGAAGTTTGTAGACTTAGAGATAGTTAGCCTTCTTGGATTGAAGAATTGGCATCTTTAGAGTAAGAGTAAGTGCTTGCTTATTACTGTTTGTTAAAAAGGTTGATGAACCTCACACTCCTCTGCTTCTTGATCTATAGGTATAAGGGATCAGCTCCTCGATTTATTGTACTACAAGTAGCCGTGAATTATGAATTGACAAAAGTGGGTTAATTGCATACTGCATATCTATTGACGCTTAGTAAGTTAGATATAAATTACTTGTTAAAATGTGAAAGCTTTATATATTCTCGTAGCTCGACCCCTTTACAACTGATTGGTTCTTTTATATCGATCGCTAAATATCGGATTAATTGCTTGATCTAGTGTATTAGAAAGTAACGAAATAACGAATAGTTATAATATAATTAATTATTTAATTTATTACTGAAAATCATCAAAATATTAGTACTAAGAGTATTAATATTCTTAATATTAATTACTATGTCTAACACTTTCATTACGTACGGAGTACTTATCTCTTGTCCAAGTACTGAATGCTATACTCTACTGTCTTCTGAATTCCATTACTGCCGCCATTCTGTCCCTTTGCTAATATATTCTCTTCACTGCCAGCATTTGAATTGCTTCGCTGAATAGTTGCCATGTGAATGCCGTTGGACTTTGCGCCGGGTTCTGTCCAGTCATCGTCATGCGGTATTTGGCTTCTTCCTGTAACTACCGACCTTTCAGCGTAGCCAGGAGTACCATACTGATTGGTCGAGGTTTTATTCTTCAGGGCTGGGAATAATTTAACAAATAACGGGCGTAGAATCGGCAGGCATGCGCAGATGACCGCCACATTTGGTTCGATGATAGTCCACATCACGTTCGCGATCTCATATGTATTGTCGGTAGATGTAGCGAATATATCAAGCGTAGTAACTCGGAGGCATGACGTAACGACGATGAAGATACCAATGGCAAATACAGCTATTAGTGCGAATTTCTGAGCTCGAGGAACTTCTAGCTTATAGACCAGGGGCATGGGAAGTAGGAGGACAATAATATCGGTAGCAATCGAAAATCCTGCGTTGGCGAACCAAAACTTGGCAAGGTCGATACAAGTTCCTGGTAGCGTCTTGTCGAAGGCTTTGGTGATGGGGCTGCACTGGAAGATGGTCGCTATTATCGACGATACACAGTAAATGATAGCACAGGCAATTAAACCCCAACAAGCCCATTTCATCCAAGCAACGATCTTGAATAGACGCAAATAAAGCAGCAGAATAGAGCATTTAGTGAGATTAATCGCTGCTTTATAAGTGACTTGAGACATGTACAAGTACTAACCACGCTTTATGTTAAATATATAGGAGATTTATATGGATAAAATAATTCAAGCGTACCTTTAATGTTTCAATCTTACTGTGATCGTCTAGGTATACGAAATGCCGACCCATACCATAATGGCAAGCTGGAGTGTTTATTAGCCTCAAGCGGTGAGTTCAGCTGGCCACTTATTCACTTACATGCGACCAAAAGTCCACTGGTCAGAAGTGTAAATATCTGAGTGATGGAAGATACTCAATCGTCAGCATAGTGCGTTGCTAATCTGCTCCAGAGATATTATTCACCGAGGCTGCAATAGCAGTCCAATCATCAGCGCCCATCTTGCCACGCCTCACTCGCGCCCAGACACGCAATGCAACGATGATAGGACATAGTACCACAAATATGGCCGAAGGTATGTATACTAGACGAGAGTCGTTGTCATTGGGATCAGGGAGTGGTGACTGTAGAGTGGCCATGTTAGACTCCGCTGTTTTTGCTTTGACTCTAGTATGTGTCAATAAATGTGAAATACCGACACATCAGAATCAAGTTCCAAGACTGATGGAGGGCGGCTACCTGGCGTCATTATAATAATTCTGCAGTGTCGGGTTGAAATTTGCTAGGGCTGTACTTGAGTACAGCTGCTGAATAGTCACCAACAAGGGAGCGTCAGATAGATGCAGGGGAAAGTCATCGGGAACTCTGAACTCTTCTCATTCTAGGTGAGAGTATGCTGCTCATCTTCTTACTATGTACCGGCTTAAGGTGAAGTGCAACACATTCTTGGGTGATCCTTACCCTTAGCACGTACTTGAGTACTCCGTAATACGGAGTACTTCGTTAGTCGTCCATCTGATGGCGACATACTCCGTAATACTGTAAGCACAAATATGGATGTAAGAGATTCGGATTAAAATATCACCAAACTCGTATGAGCACCGCAGGGATAACCCTGAGCACCTACTCGAACACCACAGTATTTGCATGACCCTAGCAAGGCTTCGACATTCTCAGAAGGTCTTCCGAATAATCTTTCATAATACACACAGACGTTGGCTAGCGGGGCTTCGTGCCAATTTCTTTGGCTGTCTCAATCTCCCTATTGGACGGGCCTCACTCACTTCCGGCAGAAGGAGGACGAGGTACAGCAAGGGTGGATCATTAAAGAAAAGCAGCTCCAACCTCTTAGCACCGACCCCCCTGTCCCATCCACTTTGATGCATGTTGTTGGTCTCAATGGGTTCCGCGTAAGATGCTGTTGCAAGATACTGCTGGATATCTAATGCATGTCTAGGAGGTGCCTCGCGAAAGTAATGTTGCCTCTGAGACAGCTCTTCCCAAGCTTGGAGCCAAGACCTCATAGCTGCTGGCCGGGCAGCATTTAGTCTTGTTGTATATCTTTTTAATTAAGGCCTGGGCAGCTTGATTATATTTAAGTCTAGTGAATTTGAAGCTTTTTGTCTCAATATAGGTTATAGACTTCTTATTAAATATAGTGACTGTAAGTAAGAATTCTATCTTCTTGAACAAGAGCATTGAAGCCAAGTTCCTTTATAAATGGCAGCAATTTCAGGATCAAGATTGTCTTTTGATATTAATATTAATTAATTCCTCCCTTTAATAATTGCATAAGCTTACTGTTATCCTTAGTTCATTTTTATTGAGGCTTTTTTTCCTAGTGTATAACCTAACTGAATGTCTAAACGCCTCATTAAGGTCGTAAGCTCTCACTGTTCCTTTATAGTGCCCTCTAGTTCCTTATTCATCTTATCAATATCTTGTTAATCAGCTTTTTTTTCCTTGGCTATTTTTAAATCCTAATAGTAACAAAGCCCTTTATAGTTATATAAAAAATAGCCTTGGAATATAAATTTAGATGATCCCTTCCACCTCTCTTAAATATATCTCTAAAAAAAAGCTTTATTAAACCGCCGCCAAATGCAGTAGCTGCTGTAGCAGTGTAATAAGACAATTGATGTTTTGTTCAACTAGATAACCTTCTTTTAATCTTCTAAGGTTTAGTTTTTAATAGTCTAAATACTATTAAGGCTGTTCATTTTTCATTTTTGTAGTCAAGCTGAGTAGAAGCCAGCTTATTTAAAAACCCTCTAGATCATTATCGTTTATATATTATGCCTTTTTAATTTTATTTCTTTAGCTATAGTAGTATATAACCTTTCCTAACTATAGTGATTAAGCCTGACTTTATTTAAAATAGCTGCTTTAACTTCCTCGGTTTATTTTTTAGGCTGTTTAGAATATAGAAGGTTGGCTACATAAGCATCTTTAATCTATAGCGGCTGGAGAGATAGATTAAAGCCGGCCTTAATGGCCCAGTTATAAATCCATTGAATTTAATTATATATAAATAGCTCATTGTTTTTATGGTGTTTTCCAGGCTGTAAAGGAATCATCTAATTGATCAAATCATGGTGTTTTTTAAAGGCTTTTTTTGAAGGCGTGTTTAGAAGGCGTTAGGCACTATTGGGCCCTAGAGGGGCGCTAGTCCTGATTAGACCTAGTAAAGGTCTCAGAGGCGACATCACTTTCACGAGGCACCTCCGTGCTGTTGGTCGTTCACACAAAAGTTCTTCAGGAAAAGGCCCCTGTATCTTTAATGCGAGTGTGTTGTTGGTCGCAAGTTTTTCAGGCAAAAGTATACTTTAGGCAAAAGCCACTGTACCTCTTTGGTGGCGAGGTTTTTATTTTTTCACGCCAAAATGCTGCAGGAAATAGCTCCTGTATCTAACGTTCGGAGAACCCGGTGCTGCCGTTCTCTTAACGGTTTTTAGACTCCCCTACTGTACAACTTTGAGTGTAGATGAGATGGCCGAAGCAAATCGTTCGGTGCTTGAGCTTTCACGGCTGTCGATTTACTCTGCAGTCAGGGAATAATATGCATGTCTTGATTAGTAATTTTTTTTTTCCTCGGAAGCGATCCACCAGTCTGCGGATACCGGGGATTTACACTGACGGATTTACTCCGTATCTGGGGAAATTGCATGCACATGAAGATTGTGATAGCGAAGAGGGTCAGCAGCTGGCCAGCCCAAGACTCAATTTGAAAAATAGCTGAAACAACCTTGGCACCGACGAAAGAATTCAACATAAGGCTAGTGATCTCTAGCTCCGTTTCTAGAGGACTTCTCTTGCGCGCTGCTTCTTTTATAAGTAGATACTCGTTCGAGTGCCACGCCAGGCTCGGCAGAGCAAATCAGGCCATACATACATATCACCTTATCTAAACCGCGACGTTACATGGGTTGCTTCATCGCTGATCTACCTCTAGGAAGTACAAGAAGGTATTCAGTTTACGTGTTGATGAATTCTGCCGAAATCCACAGGCATTTAGCTAATCTGGGAAGAATCAAAAACACCGTACCAACATACTGTATGTAGTATCCATGACCGGGGCTGCGTTGCTGGGTTTTATTTTCGATGTTCCTCATTGGAGCCGGCCTATTTCTGTCTGGGGTTTCCCCTCTCGCAGGAAGTTGAAAATGCTACCCCATTGTTAACTTCATTTTATGATTGGTTAAATGATGTACAAGGGGCGGGGAGCCAAACCTTCAGCATGCAAGTAACTCTACAGTAGATCGTTTATCTGAGCCGAGAGTTTTTGGTATCGGGTCGGTCAGACTGATGAGTACAGAGTACAGAGTCTCTTATGCAAGAGGATATTCTCAAAACCAAACCGCTACACCTACTAATTTCTTCCTGCATCGACCAACGGGGGTTCATCGTTCATTGTTCATTAACCGACTGAAAACGCAGCTTGATGGAGCTCTACCCTGGGAGATGCAACCATAATTGCAATCAACTCCGTTCTTCATTAACTCTTTTCTCTTCTTATTATACATTCATTCATCGTGGCACCCACGTTGTTCCTGTCCCACTTGCATTCCCCTTGTAGTTAAGGTCGCATAGCATGACTATCTAGGGTCCTTACATAGCTATAGCTACTTGCTTCTCTACGCATTAGATTTTCTTGTTTCGCCCTAGTTTCTGGTATAATCTTTCCCATCTTCGCTAAATTTATCCTGTTTCCAATACATGGGATTCTGATACTACTGCAACATGTCGGCGGTCGAGGAAAAGCAGCCCGTAGAAACGGGTGAGCATGTTGTTCCAAAATCGCCTCAAGGAAGCAGCTTGGGCTTCTCTGATGCCCCAATTGATCCCAAGGCCGAGAAAAAGCTAATTACGAAACTTGACTTCATCATATTTCCTACTTTCTTTGTGATATACACGATGTCCTTTTTGGACCGCATTAATATCAGCAATGCGCGTATCCAGGGAATGGTTGCTGATCTTGACCTCACCGGAAATCGATTCAATATCGCGCTGTTTGTAAGTTCTGAATGAATGATGGTGTGATATAGTATAGAATTGACCGCGTATAGACCTATTACGTCTCCTATATTCTTTTAGAAGTTCCCTCCAACATGATTATCAAGAGACTTCGCCCTTCTCTGTACCTATCCAGTTTGATGTTCTGTTGGGGCATTATCAACATGTGCATGGGATTTGTTCATTCGTATGGTGCACTTATTGGTCTTCGATTCCTCCTCGGTATTTTCGAGGCCGGTCTCCTACCTGGTATAATCTATGTTACATCGATGTACTACAAGAGACACGAGTATCAAAAGCGTATGTCTTTCTTCTTTTGCAGTACCGTTGTCGCTGGTGCATTTGGCGGACTTCTGGCCTACGCTATTTCCAAGCTCGGTGGCCAACATGGATTTGCCGCTTGGCGCTGGATCTTTATTATTGAAGGCGCTATTACCTCTACGGTCGCCCTCATCGCTTCTTTCCTCATCATTGACTGGCCGGAGCAAACAAAGTATCTCAATGCTGAGGAGAAAGAGCTGCTCCGTCGCCGTCTTGCCGTTGATGTTGACGACTCGTGCCGCATGGACACCCTCAACAAGACTTCATTTAAATTAATTATGTCAGACTACAAGATCTGGCTTGGGGCCTTTGTGTACATGGGCATCGGTGTCCCCGGTCTCTCTGGAACCTTCTTCCTTCCCACTATTCTGCTGGAGTTCCACTGGCAGGCTCAGCAGGCGCAAATCCGCACCATCCCTGTTTATGTATTTGCAGGCGGCATGATGCTCATAGGTGCCTGGGCTTCTGACAAGCTCAGACACCGCTTTAGCTTCTTCCTTGCTGGAACTGGCATGGTAACCATTGGCTATGGAATGCTCCTCGCTCAAGAAGGGAAGACTCGAGACTTCAAGTTCGGTGCGGTCTTCTTGGTCTTTGGTGGTGCCTACATGGTCACACCCATGGCACTTGTATGGCTGCAGAATAACCTCTCAGGTCACTGGAAGCGATCTTTCGGGTCGTCAATCCAAGTCACCATAGGTAACATTGCTGGCATTATTGGAAGTAACATTTTTCTTGTTAATGAAGCTCCCACGTATGTTACTGGTTACAGTGTTGCGCTTGCCATGATGTGGTTAGCAGCAATCTGTGCAACAATCATGTGTTTGCTCATGTGGAGGGAGAATAAGAAGCGCGATGCTGGTGAACGCGATGATAGACTGAACCTTCCCGAGGATGTTAAGAACAATCTAGGCGACGCGTATCCCACCTTTCGGTATACTCTCTAAGGGCGGTTCATACACTACTGGTACATAGTCAAGTACCTGCGAATCTCCTTTAGATACATTATATACACTATAACACACTATAAACCCTAAATTGTTTATCAATTCTATACCTCAAGACATATAAATTATCGACATACATCACTTTTTTTCATACTATGCTCTTCAACTGTATTTTAATAATATTTTATGAATATAATTCTTATTCTAAAAATAGTCTAATTATATAAATAATACTGCCTAGTAGTTCTTTAAGTACGAATTTTGGGTTCCTTTTTTTCTCTCTCGTATTCACTAAGTGCTTACGGAATATATCTATATAATATTAGCGTAGAACTCGCAAGCATTTGTGATACGTCTGTATATTAATAACGTAAATGTTTGGTATTTAGTATGTATCAGAGTACTACTCCGTAATATGGAGCAGTAATCTTGTCAATAGACCAACTTAGGTATTCTACTCTGTCTTTAAAGCATGGCAGCACTACTTTACACGACGTGCATCATACATGTACATACCTATACTTCGTAGACTACCACGTACCGACCAACGTTACTAGGCCGAACTAAAGCGAAAGGTGTTCGAAGCACTCGGAAGAAACCCTGGGCAACGACGCAACGTGCATATATAGGTACCATGTTTCCACTAGAAATTGTCATTTACAAGTATATGCAAGCAGAGATTCAGGCAATGCTACCTCTACATACACTCGAATTACTTGTACATTGGTGTACTTGTTGGAGTGGATGAAGATCGCTCCTAAGTTGGTAAAACTAGTATTATTTTCTTTCCATGGCAGTATTTACTCAAACCAAAACTTAAGAAAAGATTGGCCTTTAGTTGCTTTAGGGTTGAGAGCTACTCCGAAATCCGCTAGACTTTATCGCGCATGCAGGCCCATTGGGCAGGGCTAAAGACCCTGGACGAGCTAACGTAGCACTAAATCACCGGGGCCTGAACGGATTGCAGCCGGATTCCCCGTCGGACCCGGAAGGGCAAGTTCGCCGGCCAAGACAACAAATAAAGTCGTGACTGTCGGCCCTTCACTAATGCAATGCTGCGGATGAAAACCAGGGTTGGTAGAGGTTCGCTAATCATCAGCCCATGGCTATGTACTTGCGCGCTCGCTGGAGTGATCGGTTCATGCAGCTCAGCAACAGGAGGGGCCCATGGTCAAATTCTTTAACAAGGGTGCATCGCTCTGCGGAATGGTAATCTCTTACCAGCCAGTCTCCCAATAAACAATAATAATTTCGCTTTGCTATTCGTTGTCTGGCGTTTCAGAGAGAAAAAACTCCCGGGTAGCGTGTGTAATAAGAGTTCCGACATGTACTCGGCTTCTTCTGCCTTCTTTGAGGCAATATGGGATGCAGGGGTCACACACTGTTTCGTCAATCTGGGGTCAGATCATCCAGGTATGATTGAGGCCATGGTGAAGGGCCAGCGAGATGTCAAGGGGAAATTTCCGCGTATCATTACGTGCCCTAGTGAGGTATCAACCTTCTTCACATGAGCCTAATTTCTTGTAAGAATGATCGCTGATAATGGCCATCATGAGTAGATGGTGGCTATGTCAATGGCAGATGGTTACGCCCGATTAACTGGGAAGCCACAATGTGTTATCGTCCATGTAGACGTCGGCACACAGGCCCTTGGTGTGGCGGTTCACAACGCCTCGAGCGGCCATGCTCCCGTCCTCATCTTTGCGGGGATGTCCCCTTTCACTCTGGAGGGCGAGATGCGCGGCTCTCGCACTGAGTTTATCCACTGGTTGCAGGATGTCCCTGATCAGAAAGCTATCATTAGTCAATACTGCCGATATACAGCTGAGATCAAGTCTGGCGTGAATATCAAGCAGATGATTAACCGAGCGTTGCAATTTTCCCGAACCGCTCCACAGGGTCCAGTATATCTTTGTGCTGCTAGGGAGGTCATGGAAGCAGAGATCAAGCCATACTCCATCAAGCAGGAACTATGGGATCCCGTTGAGCTGGGCGGCCTTCCTTTTAAAGCCGCAAGCCATATTGCTAAGTCGCTAGCTAACGCTGAAAGGCCATTGATAGTGACTGGTTATTCCGGTCGCAATCTTAGCACGCCCAACGCTCTAGTTGAGTTAGCAGATACTATCAAGGCCTTACGTGTGCTAGACACTGCGGGTAGTGATGTATGCTTCCCTGGCAGCCATCCAGCGTGGCTGGGAGTTCAACAAGGTGCTGATGATTCCATTCCGGACGCCGACGTTATCCTTGTTCTAGACTGCGATGTGCCATGGATCCAAACACTCTGCAAACCCAGCCTAGATGCCAAGATTTATCATATCGATACAGACCCCTTGAAACAGCGGATGCCTCTATTCTATATTCAATGTGACGCTCGGTATTTGGCCAATAGTCTTACGTCCATTGAACAAATCCTTGAAAATCTCAAGACAGGCGAAGCAGCCAAGATACTGGCGACAAAAGACCAAGGTGCAGCCGAAGAAACCCGTCGTAAATTTTACAATGCCAAAATTGAGCGAATCGCTAAGGCGGCACAGCCGTTTCCCAATGACAGTTTTGGCACAGGTTATCTGAGTAAGGTGCTTCGTTCTGTATGCCCAGAGGACACGATATGGGCTGTCGAGGCAGTGACTAACACTAGTTTTATTTACGACAATGTAAGACCAACACAACCAGGCTCGTGGATAAATTCCGGAGCAGGTGGACTCGGTTGGTCCGGTGGTGGTGCTTTGGGCATCAAACTTGCTACTGATGCTGAAGGAAAAGGTCAATTCGTGTGCCAAGTCGTGGGCGATGGAACCTACCTCTTCTCCATGCCCAGTAGTGTGTATTGGATCTCTAATAGATACAAGATTCCTATTTTGACGATTGTATTGAATAATAATGGTAAGTTCCAAGATCTATGTCCTATCAATTCTTGAAGCGCATTTACTAATTCGTACAGGATGGAATGCGCCGAGAATGTCCTACATGGCGATTCATCCCAACGGCGAGGCTGCTCAGGCAACCCATGAAGAAATGAATCTTTCATTTAGCCCATCACCGGATTATGCTGGTATAGCAGCGGCAGCTGGCGCAGGCGAGATTTACGCGCTAAAGGTGACGAAGGCTCATGAACTTGAGGTAATTCTTAGAGATGCAGTAGCCAAAGTAAAGGCTGGGCAGACAACGGTTGTGGATTGCAAAGTAGTTCCAGGCTGTTAAAATTAAGTGCATAGATAATAGTTAGCTGCCATGGAAAAATTAAATAAAAAGCTAGTGGAGAATGAAAATTAACCTCTACCATAGTAATCATGAAGTTATCAATGGTATTATTAGTAGCGTAACACTTATAGTAACCTTTACGGTAAGAAATTGTGTGTCGCATTCACGATTTCGCCTAGATTTTTAGTAGCTTACCCTACGATATCTTTGCTTTTATACCAGGAAAATAATATTGAGTATATTCTACAGATATTCTCACAGCCATATGAGTTTACTTAGCATATGGCCAAGATGCACCCATTACTATTTACCTTTGAAGTAATTAGCCCCGCGCACCTTAGCATTTGGTACCTCATTGAGATGTGTGGATTAACCGTAATGGCTGATGATCATGAATTTTTTCTAGTCATTTAATGTTTCTCGTAATGCTCACTCTTTACCAAGCAATGCAGTAGTACTTCGTAGACATTGGTGAAATTGATGACCATGTTGAAGTAGAAAATCACGACTAGAGTCACTAGTCTGCAGGGCAGCCAAAAATCTCATCCAACAGTCAGCCGCGGTGAAAGCTGTGGTGGTGGTGCAAGTTGGGCGCGGCCAGCTAGCTACAAGGATTGCTTCACTCCTCTTATGAGCCCATTATCTAACAGTAAGTATATAGGTGGGAGCATATAAATAAACTCAATATACCAAAAACTGTTGTATAGTTAATTAATGAATGCTTGTTATAGGCTTGAGC
Organism: Trichoderma oligosporum; assembly: GCA_015266385.1. Taxonomy (NCBI): domain Eukaryota; kingdom Fungi; phylum Ascomycota; class Sordariomycetes; order Hypocreales; family Hypocreaceae; genus Trichoderma; species Trichoderma oligosporum. Next base: position 9,866 of record JACBYL010000576.1, on the reverse strand, counting down.
TACGCTTGGGCAATCTACGGGTGATGTCCTGCCTGGTAGAGGGCTGGACCCATTAGGGCACATAAGGAAGGAAAGGTCCCTTAAGTATATTAATTCCATAATTGATGCCTAATCGCAGAAGCCTTAGGGCCGGTCCATTACAATGCTTATCAATACTTTTTGTATACATCTTGTTTAATAACTGAATTCTATCCTCTTCAACTTAATACTGCAGGGTTATAGAATTTCAGTCTTTAATATTCAGGCAAGCGCAAGACGATCTCTATATTCTATATTAATTGTTCTATAGAATCTTCTATTTTTGATTTATGCAACCTAATAAATATCTATATTTATCACCGGGGAATAAGTTATAAAGGTAATACTGTAATAGAAAACTTATGCTATAAGGATATCTAACAAGCTATCGTGAGATAGAGAAGAATTACTTAACAGGATATACCATTTGCTACGCCACGCTATCTTGCCAAACCATTATTATTACCGCCAGCCAACCTATGCATTCTCATAAATCTTAATAGATTGACCCCCACGGCTAACTAGCCTTTCTAAGCTTCTTACCGCCTTCAACTAGATAATTCAGTAAAGTTCAATATAGATATTTATAACTATTGAAAGGGAGGTGAAGCTTAATAAGAAACACATCTAGAATATTTCAAAAACTACTATGCTCATGAACTTGAAAATGCGAAGGTTGTTTAAAAAGATTATACTAAGCTATCACAGATAGTCACATATACTAAGCTATCACAGATAGTCACATAAAGTTTAAATAAAGTTTAGACTAACTTTATAATAATAAAACTTATTAAAAAGGGGGAGCTAGTAGTGTCCCATGTTCCGATGACGACGGATGATCTTCTATGAGAATGTGGTCGAACTGAGACTAGAAATGGAATTGTTGTAGTTCTTTGCTTGATTCAGTCGTATCAAAAAAGAGGACTGGGGACGTAGTGAGCCCGATCATGCAGGTGAGGACGTCAGCGTGAATGTATAGCTGGGGAGGGGGTGATGTTGGAGGTGATGGAATAGAGTTGGGAAAGGGCATCACCGCCTGGATAAATGAGTGATGAGAGAAGAAGCATAAGGGTGCCAGAGGCGAAGGTGGCAAGGACGAGAGTGCTATACACATCCTATTTATCAAGTGATTTTAGTGTATTAGCTTGATATATCCATGTTCATGTCTTCAGTCAATGCTTGTAGTTAAGGGACCTGTCCTTGACTGCCAAAGTTTTCAAAGTATACACCACGCTTAACTCTTTATCTAATTTCTTGGAAACAGCTCAGGTATGTATGATACTCAAAGATCGGCCAACAAGTCCGTTACTTATACAAAAAAGATAGGCGAACCTATGTTTAAGAGCGCTTATTGACAAGGGCAGTATAGCATAAAGTGGACAATCTGCTTGATTAGACTTTAGCCTATGTATAATATATCTAGGGCTGACTCAGCTTATATTGTGGAAGCGTTATGTGTAATGCAAAAAGAAAGCAATATTTAAACCATTGTGTTTACTCTATTTGAAGAAAAAATTGAATTACACATTTCTTAATCAATCTTTTTTATATAAAACTTGACTTAGAAATGGCAACCCGGAACCAGATTGAGCTGCTTATTGACGAAGCTCTCGGCCGACAATCAAATGACAATCCAAATACAATTTGGGACTGTCTTATTGTATAAAGAGCCTGGATGCTATAGTTGGAACTGAGGCTAATTGTCAGAAGCTTGTAGGACTAACGTCTGTTAATCAAGGACATTATGGAGCATACCTTTACAAATCAGCTCTAGAGGCTACGTCTGACGAACCACGCTCGCTGTTATGGCGCCGCTACGTCGATGCACTTACGAAAATGTTGATAATTGTTGGGATGCCAAAGACACTCAATACCCTATATTCAATGGTACCTTTAGTCGACAAAAAAGACTTGGCTTATGTAAACAAATCAGACTGGGCAGCAGACACCTCAGTGAGGGGCTGGGAGTATGCCATATTAACGCACGGAGAGGATTGGCCAGATAATTTCAACGGGTCCAGCGTGTATGCGCCTGATGTTGGTCAGTGAAAATTCTTTCTTTAAAGTAAAGCATTGATTGAGACTAAAAGATCAAGCACACCTTACGATGAATATTTCAATGCAACATTTGCTGTCAGACTACTCTGTGCATGACGGGCTGGCAACGATGGCGTTGTTGGTGACAGTTTTAGTGGCAATGAACTGTCCAATCCAAGCTTCTTGGCATATTAGGGGATACATGAGACACGGTGGAAAGAAGGAAGACGTTGAAGAGATTGTCGAGTTCGCGAAGAAAATTGCAAGAGTCACGGGTAATGAAATTAAAAATGATTTTCCAAGTGTAGAGAGTATTTTAAATGAAGTATAACCACTGCAATCTAATAGTTTAATAATAAATACTACAATTATCATAGATTGTAAATTTTAATCTTAACACAATGAATTATTTATTGACAGCGATTCTTATAAAACTTTTATGTATAGCTCTCACTCTCTATATTGAAGCAATAAGAATATTTAATAACATTTATTATAGTAATATAAAAGGCTATAAAAGGCTATAAGAAAGATAAAATAGCTGTAGTTATTGAACAATTTATTAATAATAAAGGATATAATTTTTTTATTTAAATAAATAAGGTAATAATTCATATATAATTAAATAAGTAAGTAATATTAGATTGTTAAAGCTTTATGTATTAAGCTTTTACATCAATTGGAAAGATTGTCCTTACAATATCTTATAAAGGAGGGTCCTGATACTTGAATCCATGTCGATCGTGTCCCTGACACGGCAGAATATCCTCCAGGGCTTAACCAGCTATATATATGAATGATAAGTAGTGTTTGTGATACAAGTGTATTAGATCTCGGTAGAAGAGTTCTGGCTACCGTCAAAGTTGCCCAGCGATCTATTATCGAACATGAACTTCTCTAATTAATACGAAGGACGATAACTCCTTTGAATATGACTGGGAAGAGATTATAGGCTATTGTGACTCTTTCTAAACCATTAGAAATGGCTCTATATACTTGGTTCACCAGTCGGTTAAAAACTTTCTTCTTGGGCTATTTCCAAATGGCATGGAATACGTTCATAAAGATATTCTCTTATTGTCTTTATCCGTCATGGAAACACTTTGAGAAAAGGCATGTATGGACTAGTTGATCCTGCATTTTCAATAGATGATCTCTCGCAACGTGCTCCGAGCGATGACCCTCTCAAATCTATTAGTTACGGCTGTGTCTATTGGATTGACCGCTTCGAGCAATCTATACTGAATAATAAAGTAGATGGTGAAAAAAGCCATGAATTGATATACACTTTCCTTCAAATGAAGTATATTTACTGGCTAGAGGCTTTGAGCCTTTAAAAAGCACATTCGATGCTATGGCATGAATGGAAGGTTAGAGAAGTTTGTTGTAAGCTTTATATGGTTATCTAGACTGAGAATTCCTTCTTACTCATTATAACAGACTAATACCAAAATATCTGGATTGTCCAAGCTAGTCTGGGATGCCCACCGGCTTATCTAAATGTTTTGCAATGCTATAGCGAACTTTCTGTTGCAAATTTATCTATCCTCTATGATCATTAGCCCAACTCAAAGCATCACTCGCCGTTTGTATAAAAGGGAGACCCTATAATGGATTTAAACCCTTCTTGTTGATGAAATTGAACGACCTGCTTCATTGAGAGTGTATGAAAGCGGTTGGTATATTAACCACCTTGCTGTGTCTTCTTGTGGAGCTTGGGTAGCAGCTATTTGCTACTCTTCGATTATACCTATATGGCAAACTAATTCTGGGAAAATAATTTGGCTTTTAGACGCGTGCCTTCCGATGAAATCACAAACAATGCACGAGAAAACTCTTACGTCTCACCCTACAACTCTTGTGTTTGCTTTTCTCCCTGGAATAACATTCAGTCGTCTATATAATCCGAAACTGACAAATGGGGAGACATTTAATAATCGCTTCAATATTGTCTTCCTCTTCACCGATAGCTGCTCGTGCCACAATACGGTGCTCTTTCCCCTCCACTGATGCCTTCAACGAATTTTCAACCTCTCTCAGGATAAAATACACTGTAGCAGTGTGCATCAGGCAAAGTTCATCGCCAGGCTGGACCGGGAGCGTAGCAATGCCAACAAGTCCTCTGTCGGTGATGAAGTAGGTCTTGCAAGCAATAGCTTCATGCCGGTGACGTACAAGATCTTCAAACTCGCCTTTGAGGTTTTTACCTGTGAATTGAAGGGAAAAGAAAATGAGATAGCGTGACAAATATTTTTCAAGTTCATCTTCCTCTTCCTTGTAATTGTAGTGCGATGAAGGTGGTTTATTAAATGCCTGTCTCTTCCTCTGCTTTTTGAGGATTTCGTAGATGGATAGATAAAAGTTTATTGGTATATCGTCGGCGCGGTCACTAACATCCGGTATGAGACTAGTTTCAACAATGCGATCGATTGAGTAGCCAGCACAAAATAGCGTTCGTTGGGTAACAAAACATAGTTGTTGTTTAGGAGCAATTTTACTGATAAAGTGTTGCAACCTGTATGGGGAGATACATCCCTCGAGAGTTACCTCGTCTGTGGCATATCGTACCGTCCCGTCATTCTTAAAATATGCATCGCTGTAGGAGAAATCGAGGACCCAAGAGGGGCAGTCTAAGCTTCCTCGCGTTTCAATCAATAAGTTAAATCTGCCAGCCGAGAGAAGACCCCCGTACAAGTTATGGCATCGAGCCGTAACCCGCTCAAAGACTTCTTCACAGGACTCGGTGTAATCAAGATAAGCTTCCCTGCAGTTCCAGGAATAAGTGATTGTAATGCAAAAATCTTATCTCGCGGGTCTGTAGCCCGGTAGGTATCAGTTGAGTGAAGATACATAAGCAGGGTGTTATATATGGGTTTATTATTCTGGAGTGGACCGGGACGTAAATGAAGAAGTATTGGCTTCTTTATTTGTAAGGGGTGAGATGATATTGCTCTAAATGCTGCAAGGATCGGTGTCGAAAGTTTCAGGTCTAAGTAGCGAAATAATGAATCATTAGCCTACTTGCCGCTTTATAGAGCTCAGGTCAAAGGGAAAGCTGCAGCGGAAGAAGATGACTAAAATATTGCAGGAGTTACTACTTACTCTTGATCCCATCATTATCATCACCATTACTAGCATCTGCCATAAGAATCGCATGTCTCTCAGGGCCTCTTGCATTACTATTGTCATCAAATAACTTGAACGCTGTGATAACATCATCCATAGAGATACGTTGCCCATGGAAGAAGATGGTAGGTGGTTGTGATGGAAGCGCCCCTTCTTGCAATGTCCAGATCCTTTCCCACCAACAGTGAGATACAATAGCCAGGACACAGCGAGAAATCAATAGGTAGAGAACCACTTGTGTCTCGTTCCACTGTGAATCAGTTCGATAGCGATAGAATGCTTTCAAGAGTTGCGAGAGATTGTACTGGTTGATTGATATACTCCCAAATTCTTGAGGAAGGAGATGTTGAATATCGTCCGGTTTGAAGGTAGCTTCTGTCGTCTGACTCGGGAGTAGTTCCTCTATTGACTGCCAGCCTAGCCAGATAAGTGTATTTTCAGCTCTAGAGTATATTTCTTTCATGAGTCGAACCTGATGTGTCTTCTCTTCCATATCCTGTTGATTGATGCAAATGGCATCAATCCAGATGGTACGTATATTGTCTGTTTGTCTTATGTAATTAAGTATCTTAAGTAGATGAACTGTCACCAGTAGGTCCTTTCCATCAACCAAAATAGTCTCGGTTCGCTTGCCTTTGCCCCAAACGTATGATAAGGCGTGCTCAATAGTATCCTCATAGATGTTGCATAATTCGAGACTGCACTCGATCTGCGTGTCTGCAGCACCTGGATGAATCCTCAGGACGCGTATTGAACCAACAGGGGTATTGAGGCGCTCTCTATAGATACAAGCATCTCTCGTCTCTTTGCACTCAGTGTTAGATGCAACGACTTCTAGCTCTTTCTTGGGTATTGATAGGCCTTTAGATTTATTATGTAGGTTGACAAGTACATCGAGAATTTCTCGTGGCGAGGGGTCAGAGGGTATGTGAGCCGGGAAGAAGTCAATGCCGAACATATTGAGCAACTCATAAATGGTGGCATTGATAATGTCGCGAAGCGCTGTTGTTAAGTTGGAAGTGTCTGCTTTTTTAAACTTGTTTTCTTTCACAGTCACAGCGACTAAGGCCACCTTAGCTATATGCATATTAGCCGAGCCATTGGCTATGAGCTCTACAAGCTCAGCGTAGGTGGATTCCAGTATCCTGAGACCACAAGCACCGATAGCATGTCGGCCTAGATCTCCATCAAGATATTCCTTTAAGGCATTGTCGATAAAAAGAAATCGAGAATCGCGCGCGCATAGATCTGTGATAATGGATTGAACTTTCTTAGAGGTAGCGCAAAGCTCTAGATACCCCTTTTTCTGGGAGGCGTATTCGTCGTTATGCTGCAGGAAGAATTTCTCGAGTTCGGGATCTGCAGGATATATAGACGGGAAAAGGGGCACCACGGCATTATTAATATTATTCGGGAGGGGAGGTACGGGAGATGCATCATCTCCGTTCTTAAAGATAGACAATAGACCCAAGAGCAGATCAGCGGTCTCCAAAGAGAGCGGAAATTTAACATCGTGAGATTCAGAGCTAACAGATCCAGCGAATCTAGAGGAAGATGATAAAGACCCGGCATCTTCTGCCTCTACGCGTGGCTTAGGCCGTAGAAGAGACTCGGTCTCCACAGACTCGCATTGTTGCATATTGGGTGACAAGGTGGGTATCGTACTGTTAGCTTTAGGAGTCAGATTCAACATTACGACGACATACTGGCAATCCGATAACATGACTTGCAGATATAAAGCTCCAGATCTTAGTAAAGCCGCGTAAACTCATACACTCTGGATTAGATCTTGTTTCATACGAAGCGCCGTTCATAAATTAAATAAAAAGTCGATGCTATTCTCTTATAAGGAAGTAATGCAGCACTTTGAGCTTAAGTTATTGTGTTTTGTAGCGTGGAATGCGGCGATAGTCTAATTTGCGGCGACGCTGCAAACTGATGGTCTTATATTGCACTGTCAGAGAAACTGCAATAATAGTGAGGCGGGTCCCTATACTTAATCAGCCTAACATTCTGTCATCAGTGAAGATAAGTGAAGATATGACAACCAATCGATTGTCTTTTCTGCCCAAGGCGGTTCCGAGGCAGTTTTAAGGCCACCTTCGAAGATCTACTCAGCATCTTTTTGTCGTGATTGGTGGCTGCCTAGCTTAGCTGTGAAGAAGTTGGTAGGATGCATCAATGACCTTTTTCAAGGTTGCCCAAGACTCTTGCAGCCGCCTTGGAGCCCCTCATTGAAAGCCTCTTAGGCACAATGGAGAACCTTGACAAATTGGGTCCAGACGCAGCAAATCCTAACGTAATAGATGCCTAACGCAATAACGAAATAACTTAACTAATAGTCCCTTAAGTAAGGTGGAGGGAGCATGGCAGCCAAAGGGAGCCAAGGGAAGGGGAGTACCTACTTACAGGCAAACTATTAGATAATCTTTTAAGAAAAGGCCAGGCCTAGTTTTCGCCTCTTCAACGCCTTCGCCCTGGCTAAGAGAAGAAAAATAGAGTGTAGATCACCCAATGCAGCAAATATCTTGACTTTCATAACTAAAAGGGCTATTTTAGAAATCCCAAATGCAAAAACTGCAGGAAGAATAGCCATGAGGACGGCACCATATGCGCAGCCAGGCCTAAGAATAAGGATGGCAATAGGGTCAGCCCCTCATGGAACAGCTTGAAGCCATACAAGCTCTAGCCCGAGGAGAATATTTTAAAGCCCATACAGCTCCTGAGAAAGAAAAAAAAGACCAAGTGGAGATTATAGGAGTGACGAGCTTAGCCCTAGAGACTACCGCCTATTAAATAGCACTGGCTCCTGGATGCCTCCAAAAAGGTCGTTTTTGAAGTGGAGAAAGTTAATGATATAGATTAAAAGACTGCTTCAGAATTATCGGATTGAGTAATTCCTAATGTACTGAGGCTTGGGGTGGGCGCTTCATGAGTAGCGCCTGAGCTGGTACACGTAAAAGCAGCGATATATCTTAATAAACACCCTAGTATTCGGATGGAATAACACAGTCTAACATACCATCCGAATCTTAGGTTTAAGACTACCTTCCTCATTTCAGAACCCTGAGCTGACGCCGCTTTAACATGACCAACCCTGAGAAAAACCTGAGTAGTCCCTGGGTTAGCCAAGTTATTGTCCATATAGCTTAGGCAATTGCATTCTTATTAAACAGTAAGGCACTAGCATCTTATAATAAAATAGTATAGCTCTAGGATACTATAATGAAAGCGCTCTAGCAGACGCTTAAGGGCTATAACGGTTGGGTTACAGCAATCGTATTCTCGCTAGATAGCAAGACGCTTGCATTAGCATTGTTTAATAAGAGAGTATAGCTTTAGGATGCTGCTATAGGAGCGCTCCAGCAGACGTTTAAGGGCTATAGCAGTAGGATTACAGCAATTACATTCTCGCTAGACAGTAGCATTAGCATCATTTGATATGATAGTACAGCTCTAGGATGCCGCCACAGGAGCGCTCTGATAGATGCTTAAGGGCCATAGCGACTTAATTAATCCATTGCATTCTCGCCAGACGGCCAATTTCTCAACACAAGCCGTGGATATATAAAAATTTCCTCTTAGTCAAACATACACACACTATATAAGCCCTTAAATAATGTTGTGTTTATTATTAACGAGGGCAAGGATGGAAAGTATTTACTCTAGTTTCCTAAAGATTATAGAACTACACATATAGCTATATATAGTAATAGTATTGCCTTAGGCCTTGATTTAGGAAGGGGGATTTTCTTGCGATTCAAATTTTCAGCTTCCTAGATATATTTTATAATAAAGATATAAAAGACTGATTCATTCATTCTTTACTGAGTATGCCACTTATCAGGGGTTGGGTTTGTCGCTAGGAACTTATTAATCATCATGCTGCTGCTTTTATGCAAAAAGAAGGCTGCTAAAAGGCAGTATCAGTGTGAATGGTGCAACAAATCTTTGTTTTCAGCCTAGCAGCTAAATGGGCATAAACTGTAATGACCTAAATAGGAAAACATTATTGTGCTGGGAGAAAAGCTTTAAAAATTAGATAAAGAAAAAAGGAAGCTTAATTATAAACTCTGCTATCTGAGCTATCTAATGAGTGTCATAACTGAATCTTATATATCCAGTCGGTATCTTCAAGTCAACTGAAGTTGATGGCCGACTTGCGTCGACATACAATTAGATTGGTCTGGGTTGACAAGCGGCCTGTGTCGACCTGGCACTTATTGGCTGATCGGTCCGTGGATAATCCAAGTACGTACCGATCAGACAATCATAAAGTGTTCGGAACGTAACAGTTGGAAGGCCTAAGAAGGAATAAGATTAATGGATTTACTTCCCTTCCATCAAATCGTTATGGTTGATGCGAGTTTAGCATCAGCCCTCCACATCATGTTCAGGAAAAAATATAATATCTCAGAGGCCGCCTTCGATATCATTGTACAGTAATAGCACCCAATCTCACATATCTTCTCCATTTACAGCTATGGATAATATTAGCGAAGGGCCGATTTATGAAGATAGTCTTGACACATTACATTCTATAGTTCTAAGCAACGCCTTTGGCTACATAACAGTAAACCCAAACACTAAATGGGAGCAATCTCATTGGGAGCAATCGCCATCTAATGAGTTTACTAAGCAATGAAAAGACCAGACTTATATAACTTTTTAATATATATTAAAGC
>JACBYL010000058.1:0-100298 GCA_015266385.1 Trichoderma oligosporum | reverse complement strand
CGGAAAGGCCGTGGCCCAGAGCCTGAGACCTTAGACGCGGGCTAGAAATACCTTCAAAAATAAATAGTGAAACAAGATAAACAACTTTGGCATTAAAGAATTTGTAAAGATTCCCAAATAAGGGTTGAAATGCCGTGACAGTGAGTAAATACGATGCGCCGTACCAAGCAACAGCCGGCAATGATTTGAAGTCGGTGGTGATGCGCGGGATGGCAGTTCCTATGATGTTGGCGTCTAAGCCATATAGAAAAGCACCCAAGCAGAGAGTACCGATGACAATTACGAGGCGCCAGGAATGGAGATAGCCATCTGATACGTTTGGCGAGGGAGAAGAAGATGAGGAGGTTTGACGCTCAATGATAGTGCTCTTGGCCATTATCGCGAAGTTCTGATGAGGTCAAATTCGCAACAACGCGACACGCAACAAACACTACAACAACAAAAGTTATTAGAATCGTCACAAGATTTAACGACAGCAAAAAATAATTACGCAATACGCCAATGACGGAGCCAACAGGGAGAGTAGGCCTGCTAGGCTTGGAGTACAAAAGGGATTGGGCTTAATTACATCGATTCCGACGACCAACCCCCCCCCCCCCCCCCCCCCCCCCCAGAAGAAACAGAGAGCCAACACTCAGTGTCACCGTAACATCACAGGGGGGAAAGTCAGAAGCATATCTATGACTACGTGGGTAGCACTATGTATGTCGCTTTATCATCAGGCTGCGTCTTCCATTGCCCACGCAGGGTGACAATGCCGAATCCTTCACATGCAGACATACCACCACCAAGGCTACAATTGGGTGTGTTACATTGCTGAGACGCCAGGATATTCTGTTAGCTGGTGGCCAAATTAGAATTGCAAAGCATGAGCGTTTGTCTAGTAATCCAAAAAAAGGTTTCGGCTTTTGAGGGGATCTTGTTTTATCCTGTTGTTGAGGTCATCGTCTGCGCCTCTTATATGTAATATGTCTAGACCATTGAACCTCTGACATTTTACTACTCGCCGCGCGCTCTCCCCAAATGAGTTGACATATCTCAACAATAGTTTTCTGGAATTTTTTTTTCTCTTCTTCTTTGATGGGGGTTTTTTCTTTCTTTCTTTTGGTAGATCTAGCTGAAGCATCATGGTGTTCTTACCATTCCGTCGTCAGGCAAACGACATGCCAGCCGCCTCACCACAGTCACCTCCAGCTTCTTTACCACTAACACGCCCAACTCCACCAGGCATCTCCTATGACCTTTTCATCGTATGATTGCTTGCTTCATTTCAATGTTCATGTTCCAAATTCTCTTACTCGAATATGTAAAGTTAACTCGTCTCGAACCCCTAGGGCTTTCTCTGGACTAGCGTTGGCGTCGCCTCATTCTTCATTGCTGGCCGACTATATGCTCGATTACGTACCTTGCGTCGACTCTACTTGGATGATTTTCTCATCTTGTTTGCCTATGTTTTGTTACTCGTCACTGCGGCCCTTTGGCAATGGGGTGCAGTGGACATGTACTATATCCTGAACGCCAATGCTGGCCTCGTCCAGGTTGGACCTGACTTTGTCAGTCGCATGCGCCGTTTTCTCTTGGTCTCGTTTATTGTTGAATTATTCTTTTACACCATATTAATCCTGTTCAAATTGTCGCTGCTGTTTTTCTTTAGACGACTGGGCAACGATGTTGGCAGGTTCAAGTATTTCTGGTGGCCAACTCTCATCTTCTCCATCTGCACATATCTCGTTGCCATCGGTGACGTCGACTACCACTGCTTGTTTGATAGTGTGGAAGAGATTACACTCCACTGCAATTCACGCTCTGGTACATTTTTCCTCAAGGTTACGCTGGACGTTAATTGCGCCCTTGACGTCCTTTCTGACTTCCTGAGTACGTTGTCATAGGGCCCTTTGATCCTTTGGGGGGGGAAATGGTGCCTTGAATTTATGCTAATGGTGCTTAACCAGTCATGCTTCTCCCTGTTCTTCTGCTATGGGATGTCCAGATCCGCTTGGGGAAAAAGATTGCTCTTATTGGTATCTTCTCCCTCTCACTCATTACCATGGCTATAGCGATAGCACGAGCAGCCGACATTGGGGCTACACAAAAGTCCAATGGCCTGCCGGATAGCACATATCTCTGGTTTTGGAGCTCTTTCCAGTCGTTCCTATGTAAGTCATTCGATATCATTCTGGTCATATACCAGACGTTTCATTTGCTGATAAGATTCTCTTCTGGAAATTAGGCATCGTAGTTTCATGTGCCGCCGCTTTCCGGCAGCTCTTCATGGCCTCTACCCGACCTAGCAAGTCACCCGCTTGGAAACCAACTGATAGCTACTACGCACGCATGATGTCGTCCTTTCAATCCAAACGAAAGAGGCCAAGTGAGACCAGTCCTTACGATATCCCCGGAACCAGCCAGTCGGGTGAAGCCTTTGACTATATTGCAATGCGCGACGCATCTGAGGGAGCCTCAGAGCACCGTAAGCAGATCCCTGTGCTTGTTCCAGATATAAACAAGCCAGTTGCGGCTTGTTACAAAGCCCCAGCTAAGACTTTTACTGGTACGCATGTGAATCGGATTACAAAGGAAGTTGAGTATCGTGTCACACAGCATCCGAGCTGAGATTTTTCCCAGCCGTGACTGAAGAACGGATGTGTATAGTACAAGTCTGGAGGTTAATGTGTCAGGGATGGTAGAACCCCTAGGACAAGCCTTGCCTATCCCGAGGATATCTGGGCAGCGCGATGGGATTAAGGTGGTATTCTACTTAGCAAACGTGCTACATATATATATAGGATTAATACTACTCGTCCTGTGGCATTTGTGTTACATAGTATCGGTTATCACCAATAGAAAACATCGCTGCGTGGTAAAAAGTGCTTCCACGTGCAGATGGATTACATGCAATATATAGTGGATAATAGGCTGATTAGCCTTTGCTACCTCCGATGGGCTGAGCACATGCAAGCAGCAGTTAGAGCCGCTCAACCTATGGCTTAGCCATAGACACATGTAGATCGACAAGCGACCCTTTTCTTGGCTGTTGGTTCCGAGACAAGATCCACAGCCACATTGCGGATGCGGTTTGGGGGCCGTTGGTCCCACCCCCCTGTTTGCATCCCTGTCCGCAAATTGTTGTTGGTGCTACTACTGTACTCTAATACATGTACATTGATGTAGGTACAATACTGTTCCATGTTACTTGTGCTCATACTGTAATTGGTGGTGTTCAATGTTCGTGCTGTTCTTGTCCTCGATGTTTAACCATCACCGTCCATCTCTGCGGGAGGCTTCTTCTTGCTTCATCGCTCTCCGTTCAGTTATCCCTCTCTGCCTTGGGGCCTCTTGTCCAGCATGAATATTCTTCCTACCTTCCTGTGGGCTTGCCTATTGCTTTTAGGTGCGGTGGCAGTGCAGTCATGGTACTCTCTGTTCCGCAACTACTTGATAGCTCGCAAGATCGGCCTTCGCTTTCACGTTATCCCCGTTAGCCATCTGAACCATTTTTGGATGCTTGTTGACAAAACTGTTCTACGCTATGTCAAGCAGATTTTTGGAGAAAGCACCTTTACGCGGTACAATTGGATGGGCTGGGAGCTGCACGACCGATACTACTCCCATCACGAGCTTGGCGATGTCTTCATGCTGGTTACGCCTGGCCGAAACTGGTTGTACATCGGCCACCCCGATATCGTGATGAATATCGTTCGCAGGAGGGATGATTTCCCAAGATGCGTCGAGCTCACCCAGGTCCTCGATGTTTTTGGTCCCAGTGTTGGCAGTGTAACGCTCCCTTTCATCTTTTAATTCCCTCCATACCTTAGCATTGGTGGCTTACACATTTTCTAGGTTGAAGGACAGCGATGGGTACAACAGCGGAAACTAATGGCGTCTTGCTTTAATGAACGATACAACGAGGTCGTCTGGTCAGAAAGCATTTCCCAGGCAACTGATATGATTCGTTACTGGTTATCACGTTCATCAGTTCAAAGCACGGCCGATGACCTCCGTGCCGTGTCACTTGGCGTCCTTTCCAAAGCCGGGTTTGGCAAGTCATTCAAATTCGAGGGCTATGAGGAGACGTCTCATGCCAACCCTGCAGCCAGCTACAAGGACTCTCTGCAGCTGATACTGGAAAATTGCATCCTCCTCATTGCCATGGGACCCAAATTTTTCACTAATACGCCTTGGCTACCGTTCAAATGGCGACAACTCGGCGAGGCGGTCAAGGCATTCCAGAATTCCATGACAGACATGTACGAATCGGAGAAACGCGAGGTCGCAGAGGGCAAATCGGATGTCGGTACTCGCCGTACGTTCTTATCGTCGCTTGCCCAAGCCTCCCTTGATGCCAAGGAGGGTGAGGGTCTCACTGAGCGAGAAATATACGGCAATATATTCGTCATAAACTTCGCTGGTCATGATACAGCATCCCACGTTTTCACTTTCGCCGTGTATTTCCTGGCTTCCAACCCAGCAGTGCAAGACTGGCTGTCAGAGGAACTCTGTCATGTACTCGGTGACCGACCACCACACGAATGGAACTATACCGCAGACTTTCCTAGGCTCAAGCGTTGCTTAGCCGTCATGTATGAAAGTATGCGGCTGTACACCCCCGTTCCAGTTACCAAGTGGACGCAGGACAAAGAACAAACACTCGATATCGGGGACAAAACACTTGTCCTTCCACCAAACACCATGATATGCCTGGCTTATTCTTCCCTACAGACTGATCCCAGATGGTGGGGTTCTGACTCGCTTACCTGGCGACCCTCTCGTTTTATAGCAAAGACCGATGGCTCTGACTCCAACCCTTCCGTTCCCCAGGGAGAGGGGCCGGACTTGGATGCCGAACAGTTCGTCCAGCCAAGACGCGGCACCTTTATTGGCTGGTCAGAGGGTGCGCGCGACTGCCCCGGAAGAAAATTTTCTCAAGTCGAGTTTGTAGCTACTATGGCGTCGCTCTTCCGCGATTGGCGGGTAGATCCGGTTGTCTTTGAAGGGGAAACGATTGAAGGGGCACGCAAGAGGGTCCTTCATCTCATTGAGACGGACTCTGCCATGGTTTTACTAATCCAGATGCTGCACCCCGAGAAGGCTCCTCTAGTCTGGTCAAAGAGAGAAGCGTAATATTCTTCTTACAAGGAATGGAAAAGCGCCTATGACCCTGGGACTTATATGTTTCTAATAACCTCTAAAATTGCTTAATGCGTTATTTCTATAGAGGGAATCTTCATTTTATCCTAGATAATAATACAATTACTTTCTTTGTGATAATAGACAGAAACCATATCACAATGACGACTCAAAGTCTATTCCACATTCCACATCATATCTCAATTCTCCGTAATAGAGAAAATGTCTCAGGCGGGGTATGACCTTCAACCCTTGAGTTTAGATCCTTCATCGTGGTGCCAACACCAGGACCAACAACACTTTTTGAACTATAAATGGAGTAGCCTGAAACACAGCCCCGGTACACACGATGTTGGATCCTTTTATACGAAGTATATTGGAAACGTAGATATGCGGTTGGCAGATAAATGGTATGTTTTTTATGCACGTTTGATGAGGCCAGCATGTTTTCTTAGAAATCACATGTTTCTAATTCGAGGGCAGTATGCTGATATCCGATGGTTTCTAAAATATTGAAAATATTTTAGAGCTTCATATCATTCGCAATAAATGTCACTCAGCCTTTAGTATATGTATATCATGCTACTGGAGTGTCTTTCTTTGTGTGGTAACCAACAGCGACAGTTATTTTAATGACACTTCTTTCTAAAGAGGCGCGATGTAATGTAAGAGAGATTACAAGTATACCGTCATCTACAGCTTTCCTTGAAACAGAGTGCTTAAACAACCTCGAACGTGATAAACTCACTCCTTTCAAAGAGTAGGCATTGCTTTGTGCCAACATAAGTACCTTGTCATGACTGGATGCAAATTCTCTCAAAAGCCTCTTTAATAGAAGTAGACGGCCTCAGCGATTGAATACCGTCCAGATATAAGAACACACCCGACACAACTGTCTAGCGGTAATTCCAATAACGTACAATATTCCGGTAGTCGTTACGCCTACTTAAACTTCAACTAAATATAACCAAAGAAACTATATTCAAATACTGTTCAACATTCATCTTCATATACAACAAAATAACGTCAATTTATAGTATATATATTGTACAATATTAGAACCTTTCTCACAATAGCCTCTGGTGTAGCAGAAGCAGAAGCCCAGATAATAAGCATGCAAGAATAACTCTGCGATGAGTCTTTAAATGCCCAGTCACTTTTCCACTTCCTTTGTTCACAATGACGTGGTTGAAGTGTAATGTGTAAAGCATATCTCAAATTACCATGGCAAAGAATTGATCCAAACGCAAACCTTCCCCTTCACGCTTAGCTTAGCTTCAGGTCGGATAATATTCACTCTTAGGAGAATTTACGGCGGTAATTGCTATATAAGATGGAAAACACATCCTCCAGCAGGAATATACTAACTGGAATGCAGAAGACAACTTTAAAATGAAATAAGATTAGCTGCCAGCTGAAAGTTAAGGAAATGGCTTGTAATTGACTGCCACTTCAAAAACTATGATAGAATGGCTTGGCTTATATGATCCGCTCCTTGGATGGCGTCAGCTGAAACGGTACATGGCTGGCTAGAGTGCAGAAGATAATTGTAAATTGGTAGGTGGAATTCAAGACGCAGTGCTGATCGCATTTTATCTATTAGGCCGCTTCGTCTGTATAAGGGCTCTAATTTTTATAAATACTTTGCGTCAATCTCTGTCTGTTCTATATTGAACAATCAGCGCCTCCTATTAGCAGTATTTCTAGGTTGCCAAGCATTCTCCTAAATTGTTCTAACCACTCATCTTACTGAGTCTCTTACCATCTGAACATAATCCAACATGGGAGTTATCTGGAAATCTGATCGCGATCAAGTTCGAGCCGAGCTCTCACAGGGCGGGTGGGACATGAGCTACGGAGACGAAATCGACGCTTGGGATGTCGCTCTCGGGACCTTAGGTACGGTTATCTCAGGTGGTACGGGTCTTGCAGCGTGGGTTGAATGGCAAATTACTGCTCAACTCGCCAAGTTTGAGCAAACTTTGGATGACTTACCTGGTAAGATTCTTGATCAGGTAATTGATATTCTCGAGGATGCTATCTTGCATGGCAAACAAGGAGAGTGGGATATCGGCGGCCTTGGACTCAAGGCGGGAGTGGCCACATATCACTATTGGTGGAAACTCCCCCCCTTGGGTGGTTGGAATAGGGCACCCAATAAATATCAGCCATATATCAGCTTTCGCCTTACAAATCCACTTCCAACAACAGGAAATCCGCAGGCAAAAGAAACCAAAGCTCCCGTCTCGTTATCGAAGACATTCCCTACAGCTTCTTTATCCGAGCCTCCGCCTTCACCCATTGGCACACATGAGGATATCGACTGGTAATTGACAAGAAAGGGAATCAAAATGAGGCCTTTCAAGCAAACAATACAACATCCGGACTTCTATAATTGCGTCTTAGGATCTTCTTAATTCTGGATTATTGTCTACATCAAAATGTGTTCTTAATTACGGAATGGGTTCACAGCAACAGCTCATTCTTGAACCCCTACTATCGTTTTTAGCCAACATTGGGTTCAATTTGGGCATTTTTATGATAGTTTACTGAGGAATAAAGGACAAAAATAGTTAACTTGGAGATCATATTACGCTCACTAGCTGGAGGAGGTCTATGATAGGGTAACATTCCTATAGTAATCGTCATTACAATATATTTGGGATCAGAGGATAGTGACTCTATAAGACAAAAAGACTGTAGAATCATATACTTAAAAGTAGATATGTAGGTAATACAAAGATGTAGTCTCATGGTCATATCGAGTCAAAGTCAATGTGCTGAAGCTTATGGATAGCACCAGACGATTCAACAACTCAGAGTGACCTACCCACTACCGCCAATAGTCTTACTCTAATGCTTCGTCTTTGGCTTCTAGGTAACAATACCTGCCAACTGAGTTTTGTGAGTCACTCGAGTTTGCGTGCTTGAACTGACATAAGCATCGGCTGAATCTCGACGATATCTAGAGCCTGTCTTTCGCTTGAGCTGCTATCGCTTACTATTTTTAATCACGTAGAAGGAAACAGTTTTCTTGAAATGAGCTTCTTCCTATGGAATGTGACTAAATAGAGCGCTTGATGCTATACTAATTCACATCCTATATCGTATCCATCATAAATATACAGAGGCTATCAGCTTAGGCTATCTGATGTCTGAACATCCATCTCATTGAAATATGACAACAGACCTTCTGACAACAATCGGTTAGGATGATCCTCAGCTAGCGTTTTCTCTTGTATCTTAACCACATGCTCAAGCAGTTTGATTGCATCTTGAAATTTTCCCATTAGCTTGATATGCTCTTGCAAGTGTATGCTGTGATGCTAGTCGACTAGGATGATCCTCTGCTAGCGTCTTCTCTCTTAATTTAACCACATGCTCCAGAAGTTTGATTGCATCTTGAATTTGCCCATTCGCGTGATATACTCTTGCAAGTGCATGCTGTGATCCTAGTCGATCAGGATGATCCTCTGCTAGCGTCTTATCTTGTATCTTAACCACATGCTCCAGAAGTTTGATTGCATCTTGAATTTGCCCATTCGCGTGATATACTCTTGCAAGTGCATGCTGTGATCCTAGTCGATCAGGATGATCCTCTGCTAGCGTCTTATCTTGTATCTTAACCACATGCTCCAGAAGTTTGATTGCATCTTGAATTTGCCCATTAGCATAATATACTCTTGCAAGCTCATGCTGTGATCCTAGTCGATCAGGATGATCCTCTGCTAGCGTCTTCTCTCTTATCTTAACCACATGCTCAAGAAGTTTGATTGCATCTTGAATTTGCCCATTAGCTTTATATACTTCTGCAAGTGCATGCTGTGATGCTAGTCGATCAGGATGATCCTCTGCTAGCGTCTTCTCTTGTATCTTAACCACATGCTCAAGAAGTTTAATAGCATCTTGAATTTGCCCATTTGCATGATATACTCTTGCAAGCTCATGCTGTGATCCTAGTCGACTAGGATGATCCTCTGCTCGCATCTTCTCTTGTATCTTAACCACATGCTCAAGCAGTTTGATAGCATCTTGAATTTGCCCATTAGTTTTATATACTTCTGCAAGTGCATGCTGTGATGCTAGTCGATCAGGATGATCCTCTGCTAGCGTCTTCTCTTGTATCTTAACCACATGCTCAAGCAGTTTGATAGCATCTTGAATTTGCCCATTAGTTTTATATACTTCTGCAAGTGCATGCTGTGATGCTAGTCGATCAGGATGATCCTCTGCTAGCGTCTTCTCTTGTATCTTAACCACATGCTCAAGCAGTTTGATAGCATCTTGAATTTGCCCATTAGTTTTATATACTTCTGCAAGTGCATGCTGTGATGCTAGTCGATCAGGATGATCCTCTGCTAGCGTCTTATCTTGTATCTTAACCACATGCTCAAGCAGTTTGATAGCATCTTGAATTTGCCCATTTGCATGATATACTTCTGCAAGTGCATGCTGTGATCCTAGTCGGCTAGGATGATCCTCTGCTCGCGTCTTCTCTCTTATCTTAACCACATGCTCAAACAGTTTGATGGCATCTTGAATTTGCCCATTAGCTTGATATACTCCTGCAAGTGCATGCTGTGATGCCAGTCGATCAAGATGATCCTCTGCTAGCGTCTTCTCTTCTATCTTGACCACATACTCAAAGACCTCAACTGCCTCTCGAATGCGCCCATCCTTACTTAGACAGCGACCCACCCAGTGCCCCAGGTCGCAGCTCGCAGCACTAGCGCTTTTTCTCGTTCCAAGCACTCTTAGTGCATGAGGAAGATACAGCCGCCATAATTCGCGATTCTCCCATTCATCGGATGGAAACACTTCCGCAAGGTGTTCAAATGCGTCGTGGAAAATATGTTCCTCTTGGTCTTGTTCTTTCGCCCACACTCGGGCTGCCAAATGCACCAGACTATGCATATCAAAGGTCGTGTTATCGCTTCGTCTGCTGAGGAAACCATATCCGAGAAGCGTGCCGATGGCTCGCGTCAGTTGTTGTTCTGTTTTCGTATCTGTGGGTAATATAGATCGAGGTATGCCCCTTGGCTCAATGCATGCCATGAATAAAAGAAGCTTTGCGGCAAACTCATCCGTTTTGTTGATCTGGTGGAACGACACCAGCCAAGTAGTTGCCACGGCGTTCTTGGTATCCTTGTATCTAGTGTCGTCATAAAATTCGCTACTCATCAGCTCGATCATATCTTGATCTGTACAGCTGAAGAGTTGGAGGTAGTCTGCAATGGTTGTTTGATTCTCATTCATATATGCCGCTGCCTGCGTGATCGCTAAGGGGAGACAGGTGATTTTTTCGAGGAGGGCTATCACGGGCTGATTATCGTCGATGAGTGCCACATCAAGGAGTGAATGTTGTAAATAAATCTTGGCCTCTTTTACACTCATCTGAGGCACTTCAATCACAACAGTCGCAGCAACAGAAACAGCTACTCGACGAGATCGCGTGGTAAATAGTACCAGCCCTCCGTCTCTGTTCGGTATATATTCGTAAATACCTTCCGAATCATCTTGATGCCCACGAACAATATCCATATCATCAGCATTATCCACGATGAGAAGCCAGTTTCCTGAATCTTTGGAGCTTAGATAATTCCGAAACGCTTCTTTTGGGTCGTCAGTACCAGACATTTGAATCGCGCATTCTTTCATAATCTTAGCGCATGCTTGCTCAAAACTAGCTTTGCTCAGTACCGGTATCCAAAACACTGAGTAGCTGAGCATGCTCTGCTTTACTCGGAACGCAAACTGTAAGGCGACCTGAGTCTTTCCAGTCCCTCCCAAGCCTACAAGAGCCGCCTTCCGACATGACTTATCGGTGAAGAGCATTTTGTGCAAATCTTCTAGAATGCTGGTGCGCCCTACAAAGCGAGTATTCGCTGAGAATGGAACACAGAAGTACGTCTGGCCTATTGAATGATATGTTAGTCAACTTAAACATAGGTAGAATAGTATTCCCTTTTCTACACTAACTCTTCTTCTGTCCACCTAGTTCAGTAGCTACTATCTCTGTCTGAGCCTCATCTTGAATTGGGCTCAGGTAGGAAAGAATTTCCTTTGCAAAGCCCGCCGCAACTGCTGCTGCGTACGGATGCCAGTCGTCATTCTTATGCGAGTCGCAGTAGTCTGAAATGCCGCGGATCACAATGCATTGAAAATTGTTCACAAGGCCAGCAGCTTCCATCTCAAAGCAGATCGCGCCACCAGAGTCCTTGCTAATCTTATCCCGTTGAACAGCATCCTTCATCACTAGATTTCCAGATGCGATTAGGCCATAAAACACCACGGGCTCAGTCGGAGATTGTCGAAGTGGTCGTTCGATAGCTTCGCTTTTATCGCATTTTGAGCATACTCTTTCCTTAACGACATGCTTATATTCAGAGTTGAATAAGTTGTCTTCCAAGGCTGGTCGCTGGTATATCTTCTTCAACTCAGCACTTCTTTGCAGCATCTGGGATATATATCCACTTATGCGGCTTGCCTCCGTCCGATGATCGGATTTTATGTGCGGTATAATACTTGTCCACTCTATGGGTGGCGGACAAAGGAAGCCCTTCCTTTCGAAACCCGTTACCGTTTGCTTGCCGAAATCATATTCAATAACCCCACCAGTCGTTCCCGTTGGCACGCTCACAGCGACATCTCCAAGGCGGATGTCATTGTTATCACTCGGCACACCTCCTCCAATTCCTACTAGCATACGCAATCTTATTGCTGTAAACGTTCGAGCCAAGTGCATTGCAACCGTCGCTGCAGGTGTAGGGCCTTGTGAACCCTCTGGCAAGCAAGCTATGACAACATTGTGCCCCTGTAGCTTGCCCAGCTTGTAATGGTTCGTATCAGCAGAATGTTGAGTCAAATTCGGATGCTCTTCATCGAGCATATATCGTACGGCGCTCATTTCCACTTCTAGTGGGCAGATCAGAGCAACGGTATATGCAGAATGGCCCAATCGTCTTTGTTGTTGGCCTGGCTGTGGGTAAGATGTATTTAATTGTCTTTGTCGTTGGATCGGCGGTGGGTGCGCTATAGTCGATATAGTGTCAACATGACTAGACCGCATGTACTGCTTGAGAACGCCTATGATGGCCCGATAACGAGCATCATCTCTATTGGTGCATTTCACCATCTGTCTATGATCCGCATCAATGCTCTCCACCGTTTCCAGCGTTGAGGGTAAATCGACCTTGGATGAAAAATCATCAACAACCTGATATATAACCGCTTGTTAGTCTATTATCCCACGAATAATGTTCATGCCAGAGATAAGTCTCACTTTGCCCTCCAGACCCCTAATTCCAGACACCCCATGCGCTTCTTGAAACGAATGGATCTTGTAACGGTGCGCATCTGCGAATTTCTTGAATTCGTCTTGGATATTATCAAGTACTTCGCTGTTTACCTCCAATGTTTCCACCAACTTCTTATTTGAGTCCTGCAACACTAGACGGGCCAGATTCGATGCAGTCTTGCCCCATCCCGCATAAGAGCTTCCACGATGCGGGGTACCAAAGAAGATGATCAGCTTGGTTCGTGATTGACATGCCTCCGATCTTCGAATTGCCTGCCGAAAGAGGTATCAGTTTTTAAGCGCTTGAATCGAGAATTTAGGGTAGAGGGGAATTTCATACATCTTTGACAACAATTCCACCCAGGCTATGCGCAAGAAAAACAACGGGTTGCTGATATCGTTAGCTCGCTTAAACTTTGGTGTGTTTCTCCTAAGTGCATAACTTGCCTCATCATCGAATTCTCGATCAAAATGCACCGCGAGATCGCGTCCGTGTTGCGATATGCTATTCTTATTATTCGCCTGAAAGACACCTTCAATCACATCTGCGTTATATCCATAGGTCCATACTCTTGCCCCTGGGATGTCGTGCATCAAAAATGCTTCAGGCCAGAACGGCTTCTGCGGTAGGTCAACACTAGTGGCGGCTCTCTCGACTGTTGGAGCTACTTGTTTGCGTCTGTGAAAGAACTTGAAGAGTTTCCTTGGGTTCCCACTTTTGGGTCTGTCATCCTCATCTGTGCCGTGCTCCCATGTATACTGTGGATGGCCCCTCAACCCATGGACAAAAATGATGCTGTGATATTCAATGTTAGTTACAATCTTTTGGTTGGAACAACTGACAGACTTGAGCTTGTGCGGCCCGTCCCTAGCGCCTTCTTTTCCAAGCTGCGTGAAGCCGATGCGGTGGATCTTTGTCATGGCTCGAGATTACAACTTTTTCTTTGTCATAACCAAAGATTAGAGCTTTTTGTTTATTCTTGTTGCATCAATGCTCTATCTAGAGTGAGGGGTTGGGCCTCAATAAAGCCAGAGCCTTGGAATTCATAGAATCGGGCACCAGGCTACCACCCATGTCGGAGTTCGGATATGTACAATATAAACTGTAGCTTTCATTGGTTGGGTTGGGTGGTTAACTTCTAAAGTAATGTATTCAGCCATCAACAATAAGATTGCGAGCTTCGCCCTGTATAAACATTCGCAATCACTAAAAAACTTAAAAGCCATATATCGCGCGCAGATTCAGTCTTGAGTTGCGAGAAAACGCGAACCCTGTGTCCTAGGCGCATAGCGTATAACAGTTATTCTCAAAATGCCATCCATTCAGCAAGCCCTTTGTCACGCCCAATTTCATGAAAAGCCTTACCAGTCTCAACTTCTATTATATCGAAGTTTTCATCTTCCATTAGCTCAACATGATGTCTGGCAATCAGGCAGCAACGATGCGTAAAGGCATATTCGGTTCATAGGGGAAAAGGTGATTATTGTGATGAGGCGGTCGGGCTCGTATTCCAGCAATCATCTCCGTGAGAAGCTCCATGTCGCGCGTTTATCCGCCAGCTCAACTTTTTTGGGTCCAGAATGGTTAAGATATTTTCCAATCAAGTGCTGGGCAGAGCACTCAATAGTAAATAGAAGGCCAATGTCATATAAGATCTAGCCAATGATGCTGACTGTGTGTGTTTGCCAGTGCCTGGCGGATTTTTGAATATGGGATAACAGAATTAGGGATAGCGTACTACAAGGAGCACGAAAATGATTGGCTGACTGCTTAGTCACACAAAGATCTGAAGTGGGGCGCAATACAAGGGCACGTTGTCTCTAAGCCTCAAATTTTCTGCGATGCGTTGATAACATTCGAAACTCTATATTCAATAAATCCAATAGTTCCATTGAAATGTCTCGGTATCTAGACCTGCTGAAGCGCTTATTTATAATTTGCGACAAAATTCTCTGGTTCAAGGAGTACATTCAGATGCCTCGAATCTGGGGATGCAACCCCCCAGAAAGAGGGCGAAGAAAAGAAAACAGGGACTGCAAAGTAATTTTGGTTTCAGAAATAGAATTACAAATGAGGAAAAAACTTTAGACTTCACGATAATCGTTTAGCGGATAATAATTCTTGTTTTCAGCTCTATATCTTTATTGCTGATGTTCTCAGGACTAATTGAATGGTCATATGCTAGGCAACTCTTTATGGAGTCCCTGCTCTTCTTTACCCGCTTGTATAGGTACATTGCTCAACGTAAAAGATGTCATTGCAGTCAATTTAACCCTAAGTTGCTTTGATATGTTTGAATCAATATTAATTACTACTTTACGGATTCACTTTTAATTGTTCTCATATTATCGTACAAAAGTTACCCCCCTCAGCTAACAAATCACAAGGACAACAGCCACAGCTAATCTTGATCTTCCTTAATCACGTGATTGCCCACGGCTCCTTTGGTGTCATCAAAATCCCTGCCTAGCTCCCCGAATCGGCATCGTCTCATTAGTACGGAATAACCTGTACTCCATACCTCAAGATGGCGGCAGAAGCCCCACCAACTTCGCTCGCTGAGCCTCGCATGATGCCGCAGCCCCCTTGCAATCTACTTTCCCGACCTGAGATCAGATTCCTGCATCCGAGCTCTGGAGCTACGAATCATTTTCTTTCCTTAGCCCGTGTCGATCATGAGACGTCTGAAGGTACCACCGTTTTTGGAATTCTCCACTCAACGGCCTTGGTAGCTTGTCAAATTATCGCCGGCAATAGTTTCGATGCTGGCCGTCTAGCTCTAGATCAAGCTGGCCTTCGAGGAGTCAGTGTGCCCACTGATGGTCTCTTGACAGAGAACCAATATTATTTCATTATCGATGGTAATGGTTCGTCACCCTCCAATCTCGATATATTTTCTTTTATCTTATACTCACATTTCTTTTTTTACAAGACGACTACCCAATAGTGCCTAGTTTTGCTGATTGGGAATTCCCTCACGATAACATACCAAATCTTTGGTTTCAAGGTCAAGCCAGCCTTGCTCCTCCCATTAAGAACGGCTTATGTACTATCACTCGTACTTCTTATGCTTGTGAGAGTACACCTTGTACCAAGAGAGGAGGCAGAATGGTTTGCTAGAAATGGCATGTCTAGATACAGAAGAGACATCAACAATGACGCCAACATCCTTCTTCTTAGGAAGGATCTGCATAAATGCTTCGATGATCAGTTGTTTGTTATTGTGCCTAAAATAGCCGCGGACCGGACTCAATATGTCACACATGTACTCTCAAACGAGGCAGCGGAACTATGGCCAACATATCATAACATTATCGTCCAGTCACTCTCCGGCACATCAATACCTTTTCTCTTTGCCCGCTTTGCTTGGGCAATTCTCCTACAAGTCAAGGCATATGTTAACGCTGGCTTTCAACGCCATGTCATTCGAGTTCACATTGATGTTGAAGACGAAATGAAGTTGGAATATCGGGCAGAAAGAGTCAAGGGTATTCAACTAAGACGTCTTTATGGTGGCGGTGGGTCCAAGTCTGCTACTCCATCCAAGAGGAAGTTCCAAGATAGCTGTGTAGACTCTGAGTATGATACTCCCAGAGGACTGTATAGCGATAGCGAGCTTTCTAGCGATGATGACATGGACATGGAGACGGATGACTTCTGGAACGTGACGAATGATAGAAGAAAGGGGGGTGCGAAAGGAAGACAGCAGTCGTCCAGCGACACTTGTTCAGATACTAAGACGACCCTACCGGAAGAGGTTCAAAGAGATTTGGAATCAGCTGTCGCAGATCTAATTGCGTCCCAAGATATGCAAGAATTAAGCAAGTGAACTTAGAGTGGGAGAGTAAGATGGCTTTCCATGAGGATTAATTAATTATACACCCTTATGAGGCCAAATCATGTCTCTCTTACTGGCCCAGCTTGTAACGGTTCGTACCGGCGTTATTCTAAGTCAAAAATTTAATGCTCTTCGTCAAGTCTACTATTAAGTTATCATATAGCCTATCACCTATTACTAGTGACTTTGTTATAGAAATTAATAGACACTAAGCATTTGTCGCTACATTAGCAGGGTGCAAAATCATACCTCAAACCCATCAGCGAAAAGTTATTTCTGTATTAAATCGACCTCGGAGCTCAGCATTCACCTTTATAAGAAGCTACATCTCGTGCTTAGGTCCCGCCAGCACAATAACTATTTTGCAATGATACCATAGTCTGCCATTTCAGTCTACAAAACCCTCTATTATTTCGTTTCCAAACTTATTTCTACCGCCAAATCCTAGGCGGTACGCCTCGATGATGAATCAGACTTTTTCCAATGCTCTTTGGAGCAGCTCAATAATTCTAGTTTAGTATGGTCGATATCTTTTCAAATTACGCGCGTAGCAGAACACTCAATATCCTCACTGGTAGATCAATCTCGTGTCATGAAAGATCTAGCCAATGATATGAGCGATGTGTGTTCATAATGCCTAGCAAATCTTGGAAGACGTATATCAATGATAAAATATTACTGAGGCGCTTGAAGAGCGAAGCAGGAATGCAGAGGGAGAACCGAAATGATGAGGACGGCTCGTGATATACTGGAGACGTTGATGAGCTGGTATATAGAGTGTTGTGTTGTGATATTTGGGAGAATTTGAGGCGTTTTGCGATTACTATTCATGAAGCAGGAAGAGATAGTTAAAAGGGATTGCTTAATGGGATTTAGAATGATGGCGTCGATGGTTTGATTGCCTTTAATAGGACAGGTTCAACAGATTGCTTGATCGGAGATGAGATAGGTTGGATTTCTACAGTATAGTATAGTGAATCGATCATTTATAGCGCAGTAAATCAGTCGCTAAAAAGTGATGTATGTTAAATTTCTGTATTAAAAAACGGCACTCTACTTATTATAGAGCTAAAAGTATTATACAATAGCGGTGTTAACAACTAAATGTAGTAAGTAGTTCATTATAATATAGCGGCTTAGTGGAAAGCTGTATAATGCCACAATACACATCAACAAAGGTACTTTATAAAGCAATGAAATCGTGTACAGCGTATAACACAAGCTTTCTAATTCCCATATATCAGTAACGATAGTCGTGTAGTGCTCCCGTAGAGAAACAGAGTAGAGAATACTTACATTTCGTAATATGGGTTAAAGACAATCAAAGAAGCCACTTAAAAAAGCGATGAAAATATTAAGCGATAGACCCACGTGTCGGAAATCTTTCCCCCCTTAAATATTCACTCCACTAGCATCTAAACCCGGTGGCCCTACCGCCGTGGCATTCCAGTGCGAGTGACAAAGAACGGGTGTTTGAGCGCATCCGCCGGTTTCATTCTTTTGTCCGGATTCAAAGCTAGGCAGTGATCCAGTAAGTCGATGAAGTAGTTAAGCTCCCTGCTTTCCGCGTCGTTCATACCGCTCGAGGCAGCCAGGAGCCGTGTGCGTAGATCTCGTGCCGGTTTAACAATAGTCAGAGTTCGTAGAGCAGTCTATGCATGGTGCATGAGATATTAGCCTTGGCTTCATTGCGACGAGTAAGGGGAAATAGAAAAGGCGGTGAATTCATGATAATGCATACCTTGCCAAGAACTTTGTCGCGCTCGACGCTGACAAATTGTCCCTGATCGTCAAAGTGAGCAGCCGATAGTTGACCACGCTTATAGAGCTTGGGCGTTATTCGGCCACGAATCTCCATGATAGCCTTGAGCATCTGATTGTTGCTATCCCCCGTGAACAGAATCTTGCCTGTATAGAGCTCGTACAAGGTGCAGCCTATAGACCACATGTCCACACCATAGTCGTAAGGCATTCCCAGAATAATTTCAGGGGCTCTGTAGAAGCGGCTCACGAGGTATGGGGTGATCTCTGTATGCGCAGTTGCGGCATCAGAGCGATCAATTGCTGTTCCTAGATCGCATATCTTGAGGACGTTTCGAGTCTCATTAACCTGGAAAATTTCCATCTGTCAGCCGGCGTCAATACTATCTTATCAGAGCACCTTACCAAGATGTTGTCAGGCTTCAGATCAGCGTGGATAATGCTGCATTTACGCATGTGTGCTAGCGCAACAAAGGATTGATATGCGTATGCCTTTGTCGCCTTCAAGTTGATACCTACGTTATTGCCAAACTTGCGCAACACTTCGCGTAGGTTCATGCTCAGATTCTCAAAAGCCATGCAAAGATGACCTCGGTGGTCAAAGTAACGCTCGAATTTGACGATGTGCTTTCTGTTGTCCGGATCCGCTTCATTTAGCTTTTCCAAGATAGCAATCTCTGTGTAACCTCCCTTACGAAGGGCATCGTTATTCCGCATCATTTTGATGGCAACAAGCTGTTTGGTAGTAATGTCAACCGCGCGCGCAACCCCTGAGAACATACCCCTGCCAAGCGTAGCCTGGACCTGATAACGGCCATTAAGGATTTCGCCGATGCGAATTTTGTAATATCCGTCTTTATCGTCGCCTTCTAAAATACCTCCCTTGTCAACAGCTTCGATTACATCAGTTGCCTCAATAGGTACCGCCGTTTCCGTTGCCTTGGCCTTGGTCGCATACTTTTCTTCGTCAAAGTCTTCCGCAAACATGTCGAAGTCATCATCCTCGTCGCCTTCACCTGCAGATGGCTTTTGCGGTGGCCCACTAGGGGTATCTTTGGCAGGGTTCTGCTCGACCGTCGCCGCAGGTTCAGGCTCACCGTGAATGATGACTTGTCCATGACGCAGTTCGCCT
This sequence comes from Trichoderma oligosporum, assembly GCA_015266385.1. NCBI lineage: Eukaryota > Fungi > Ascomycota > Sordariomycetes > Hypocreales > Hypocreaceae > Trichoderma > Trichoderma oligosporum. The sequence continues at coordinate 81,142 of JACBYL010000058.1, read as the reverse complement.
CTACGTTCATCTTCTCTCATGTCAATGGTAGGATCATAGTCTGCAGCAGAAGGGCCATCTTCGTCATCAACTTTAACTGCTCCATGTGAATTCATAAGGTCTTTGCCATCAAAAAGATCAAGTCCTCCAGGAGAGGGTGCGTCATGTGACAGAGGTGATCGAGGCGACACGAAGTCTTAACAGGTTAGCTGCTGTAATCATCATCTTATGCAATTTTATACGTGTCTATCAGTAAGGGGGGAGCTTACTTGAGCATGGGGACTGGGACATTTTGCCGTCAGACCGTTGAGACACTTGCGGCGTGTCAGACTGAAAAGAGGCAGGCGATAGGGCTTGGGCCTTGGAAGTGGCAGCTCCGACAGCATGAAGGAGGAGAGGCGTTGCAGAGCTAGACTTTGCCAGAAGCTCTTCGCGTCTTTTACGGCGGCGCTCGATCTCTGCTTCTTCATCAAATTCTTCGGGCTCTTCGTAGTCTACCTCAGGTTCATCCGGCATCGGAATATCCCTAATCGTTGCATTAGTTTGTTTTGCTAATTCCACAAGATATGCAGAAACATTCGGCATACTTTGAGATAGCTTCAGAAGCAGAATCGCCGTTTTGAGTAGTATCCTTCCGATATTTAGCATCATCTTTCAGGCCCTGGTTTGAGTCTCCTACGGAGGCTTTCCTAGTTGCAGAATTGTTGCCCTGAGAGCTCACATTGACATCATCGTATCGTAATTCATTCGAATTCCGTCGGTCAGCATAGCCTTCTCGGACAAATTTATTGCCAGCTCGTTTATCTCCACGACGGTAACGTTGAGGAGATGGGCTTCGAGGGCGTGGTGATTGTTCATGATATCGTTCTCGATCGCGGTGGTATCGATCCCGTTCGCGACTTCGATTGCGGTCTCGGTCCCTACGACTGCGCCAGTCATAGCCGTGATTCGAAGCATTTGATGGCGGACGGTCTAGGTCATCATATGTGACGCGTGATCTTTTGTATTCGTCCCTCTTGTAGTCGTCGTGAGTGCCGCGATCTTGGCGAGAATCATGATCGCGGGCTCTGGCAGAAGAGTAGTGATTCCGATCATCGCGCGACCGCTTGTATCCTCGCGGTGAGCGGCTTCGTCGAGACGAATTGCTGTATCTTGATGTCGCATCGTGTTCGAACGAGGAATTTCTATTCCGCTGTCTGTCTTGACGGTCAACACCGTTTCTCTCTGCGTGTGACAGTGAAGTTGCCTTCAAATCCCCAGTTCTCTCTTCAACAATTTCACCCTCGTCGGAACTCGACGTCATTTTGATACTTTGCACCGGGCCTTCCTTGTAGGCTCTTTTTTCAGTGACGCCAGAAAATGTGTCAGTAATAGATCAGGGATAAGAGGCGTGCAGCAGGCAAAGAGTCCAACCGGTCAACGTTTTTTTTTTTTGACTCGTCCAAGGACTAGGACAGAGAATAGTGCCACACGATTGATTTCGGAGGGTGGTCGGAATTGGAAGAATTCAGAAAGAAAGAAAAAAAAAGGAAAGGGAAGGGAAAGGAAAGGCCAAATGTGCAGAAATCAACTGGAGAGGTACGAGGAAAGAGAAATGCAATCAGCCAATAGTGAGACGAAACCGATGGCAAGTTGATTTCTCGATGATGATCAAATAGGCGAATGGGTTTCAGATAGCTGACTTGACGGGGAGTTTAGGATGAATGCAGCAGGGATAATTTAGTTTCTAGCGCTATTAAGTAAGCAATCTTATCCTTGCGGAAAACCCTCACCGCCCGGGCTTTGGGCCGGCCTCGGGAGGCTTTTTTTTTTCCGGGGCCAAACGATCTGCCAGCTGCCACCGACTCGTCAAAGAATCAACACTCTTGGCTTGGGTTTACTTTCCAATCCAACTCTATATACCTTACGCTGCTATTATTTTTCTATTGAAGGTTCAATCATGGGTGGTTCCAACCGAGAAGGTGAATTTCGTCCATCCTGCTATTCCAGACCCCGCCAAATTACCCCACCATGAATTCTAACAATCAGGCATCATCTAGGTGGCAAGGCGAAGCCCTTGAAGGCTCCGAAGAAGCAGCAGAAAGATCTCGACGATGATGATGTCGCCTTTCTCGAGAGAAAGAAGGCTGGTACGACTGATCTTTCATCAATCGATCATTAAATCTTGGATGAAGACTAACTCTTCACACAGAGGAGAAAGCGCGCAAGGAGTTGGCTGCCAAGGCCGGTGGCAAAGGACCTCTCAACACCGGCGCTCAGGGTATCAAGAAGAGCGGCAAGAAATAAATGAAATGCAATAAAGCAGCTGTGATTTATAGCGCTCATGGGACTGCTGCTACTTCTCTCCTGCAATAATACGGAGGGTCACAAAGGGAGTTGGGACTAATCTCCTGGATGTACCACCTTGGATTGGGGGGCGTTTCTTAGATGGCGCAGAAGGACCAAATCTGCGCTCTAGAATAAGATTTGTAGTCTCTTCGGTGAATATTACTTGGCGTTAGGACACATGGACTGTTTTTTATGGTTGTTTGGCTACCTTTTTTAAAGCTGATTTGCTCTGTAACTATGTGGACGCTTAGTACGGTGAAACACACATGGATGCCACCATATAATCTTTAGAGTGCAGCGTTTGTGTATATACCCATAATTATTTCACATGCCTATCAGCGTTTCTTTGCTCACTACCACATGTAAATTAAGGGTCTTTAGGACCTGGCCTTTATTCTTTAAACTAGCGTACGCTACTTGTTAGTTTTCAGTAACCCCTTTATCAATATGAAGTCACCCACAGCGCCGAGGCCCCCAACCATTCCACCCAGGTCCACTGAAGAATTGATGACATCTTAGACAACAAACACATGAACCCCCCAACAACTTACAGAGACATTGCTCTCTCACCAACATCACCGAATTGAAAATGTCGCGCCTTAAATGAATTAAATGCCCGATTTTTAATCAAGTTCTTTACATCATATAATACAATAAAAGAAGGAAACGAAAGGAAAGGGCAAAAAGAAAAAGGCAAAAAAAAAAAACACCCAATCATGGCTGTCGCCTCCAACGAAATTGACAGAGACGCAAACAACCTCCGCCAGCGCCGCCTCTCCGACTCACTCCTCACAGTCGTCAAAAACGTCGAAAAAAAAGTCGAAGAAAAACTTCTTCTCCTCTGGGATGACCTCCCCTCCTGGCGCCGTGATAACGCCTTCATTCGTTCCGGCTATCGTCCCATTCGCTCATCCTATCTCGAGTCCCTACGGTCTCTCTTCTATATCCACAATGAATTCGTCAACATCTGGTCACATCTCAGCGGTGCCATTATCGCCATTAGTACAGGCGTGTACCTGTATCTTGTGATTCATCCACGCTATGAGACGGCTAATTCGTCAGATGTCTTCGTATTTACGTGCTTCTTTGGGAGTGCTGTGTTGTGTTTGGGTATGAGCGCCACGTTTCATACCCTACTGGATCATAGCCAGGAGGTTGCCAAATGGGGGAATAAACTTGATTACACGGGCATTGTGGCCTTGATCGTGGGAAGTTTTGTGCCGGCGTTGTATTATGGCCTCTTTTGTCATCCTGTGTTGATGACGGGATACTTGTATCTGGTAAGTGAAGATGTCATCACTACTGCCCGCTAGATTCATACCATTTTCTGACGAAAAAAAAAAAATTGTAGATATCTGTTCTTGGCATTGGCTGCATCATCGTCTCATGGGTCGACAAGTTTCGATCGTCAGCCTGGAGGCCTTATCGTGCTTTGATGTTTATCTGCTTGGGCCTCTCTGGCGTCATTCCCATAGGTCATGGGCTTATCAAATTCGGTTATCAAACTCTCGAAGACAGAATGAGCCTCAGTTGGGTCGTTTTGCAGGGCATGATGTATATATTTGGGGCATTTCTCTATGCGGTATGTTTGTGTCACCGTTGAAGTTATGCTAAAAGGTATCTATCTAACCGAGTAATTACAGATTCGTTGGCCAGAGAGGAGGTATCCCGGAATATTCGATATCTGGGGTAGCTCTCATCAGATCTTTCACATGTTTGTGCTTCTTGCAGCGGGAACACATTTTTACGGCATGACCAAGGCGTTCGATCATCACCATGCAAACATGGGCTCTCAGTGCTTATAGATGGCTAAATCTTTAGAATAAAATTTTGTTAAGGGGTACATAATTATAGATTGGATATTTAACATTACAACTCTCCCCTAATGAATCATTTCGGTCCCTCCGGGTATTTCTCCAATCCCAAATCAATTACTCTTACAAGGCCTGATCCCATGGCTACCGCGGCCCAACACCCATAATCCTGATTAGGATTCCACTCTATAGCAGTGATTCTTGTCAGCGCCTCATGTAGCGTCGCACGAGACGGATCAGTCAAATCGCCAGCTTCGTCATCCTCCTCTTCTCTATCTCTCTCTCCTTCTCCTTCTCCCTCCCCCTCCCCCTCCTCTACACCCTCGGCTGGCTCCTTAGCCCTCAATCTTTTACCCTTCTTTACAGCTGGCTTGGCCTCCGGCTTTGAGTTTTTATTTCTATCCACTCCAAATCCGTGCAAGATACGACAAACGCCTCGAGCTGCAACCGGAGAATCAGGAGGGAATAAATATCCTGGTCGATGCTCGTGCTGTAAGACGCGGATTTTGTCTGTTGACTCGTGTCGATTGCTGAAAATCTCGGACTGTGAATTCAGACACCACAAAGAGCCGTCTGTTGCACCGACGAGCAGAAAAGGATGAAGGCGCCCAACAGCCAGGCAAGTGAGAAAGCTATCTCCGGTAAATACCCTACGGCACACAGGAAATTGCGCATGGTGCAAGAACCCAATAATTGTATTCAGCGCACTGGCTGATGGATAAATGGATAAGAAGCCGAGAAGATGATCACTATAAGCTAAAAGACCCGGCTGTGTATGCACCAATGGTCTTTGCGCTTCAGTGGTTTCATAGCTTGGAGCTCGAAGATCAAAAATTCTAGCAGTGCCACCTACTGGAATCGAAGCAATTAGGTTAGGCATGGTCGGATAGCCTGATGCCATGTCGACGATGTCGTTGTGATGAACCGGATGCCGAGATATGAGACACTTCGGGTAAATCGACCACAGCGCAATCGACCCATCAGAATAGCCGACAGCTAATCGATTGCAGTTAATCCACGCCAATGCTGTAGCTTTTATGCTGTACTCATCAAGTAAGCTAAGTGACGCAATTGGCTTTTGTAATTTATCTGTTCGTCGTCAGTAGAGGCCATTTGAGATTGCTGATGGCTGGAACAACTTACAAAAAGCTCCCTCTTCTTCCTTATCCAGATCCCCAGCATCAACAATATGCACATTCCCATCGCTACAAAGAATAGAAAAGTGGTTGCACGATGGACTCCATTTTATCCTTCTCACTCTTCCGTAGTCGAAACATAAAGTCTTGCGGAGTATTGCAGGCTCTTCCAAAGGTCGAATAAACTCCTCATCCGTCTTGGTACTCCGAAATTCCCAGATCTGAATGACGCCATATTTCTGGAAATCTGGCTTCACAGACTCTTCTTCGTAGTTGTAGAATTCCTGATCCTCTTGAGGTATAATTGCCAGAGCCAGCAGTTGTCTAGGATTCTTGTCTCGCCGTGGGGCCCAATCCATGCCCAAGACTATGCCGCCAACATCCAGCATCCACCCACTCTGCACCTTGTCATCGTCTGCTTCTTGATTAAATAGTACATTGCTTTGAGATAAGGCATAACAGCGCCCGGGTTCCAGTGAAACCTCCTGCTGTGCTTCGTATGGTCCCATCAGAACAGGCATAGGTAGTTGTGGAAAAAGTCGATACATCTCAGCCTCTTCAGAAGACATTTCTGACCAGGCATCACTCGGTGGCAAAGCCTTACTCATTTGTAAATGCCATTGCTTGGCGAATCGAGTCTCCTTCTGAAAAATCTCCGTAGACCAATATCCTTTGTCAGTGGGTTCATCTTCGTCTTGTGGCACCTTTGGAGGGAATATCGTCCATCCACTCCACCGCTCCAATAATTTGTAAGCCAAGTCTATGCGCTCAGGCCGAGGTCCATACAACGTTCTCACTAGGGCCTTGCCGCGGATTCCTCTCTCATACGGTCCGACATAGCCCTTGTGTTGACCCTCTGGAGGGATGAGTTCAATGTCCAAATATCCCGCTACTTTAGTATCGTCTGCGTCTGAGGGCTGCCCAGACTTGACTTGTTTGGAGCGCTGACGCGATTGTTTATCTGCCACATCAGCGTCGCTCGCACTGTCATTCATCTGAACATCCTCGTCTTCTCCGGCGCTCCTCTGTTCAACGGCTGCATCAAAGTTTTCGTCATCATCTCCGTTTTTGCGACGACGCTTCTGAGGCTGATCTTCATCTCCTGAGCTCAAGAAATCGTATTTATCAAGATTATACCGTTTTGTGCGATTTGACCTTCTGGTTCTCATCGTGCGCCGCGTGTGAGGAAAAAAAGTTTGAATGTTAAGTTTTGAGACTGAGAACTGCGACTTGGTGGGGGCTGCAAAAGTATACTCTAGCGAGCTAACTGGCATGGAATTGCCAGCCTCGCGTCCAGTATAATCACAATTTAATTTTAGAAGAATACAGACATTTATTGATTAAAGAGCCTATATATTAACGTGAGACATTGAGCGCGCTTATTTGTGTTTACTACTCATGAAGAGTAAACGGATTTAGACTCAATTTTGCTTTAATACGATTAATATCCAGATACTAGTAGATACGGAGTAGACAGTGGTCTAGATCTCAATGTCGGATAGCGAAACTTGTAATACAGCAGGGGATATCCTTTTTCTCAATCCCTCGGCATAGATGTAACAGATATTAATCTATCAATTAATTGGATGAAGATGTACAATGCCGTTAATATGCTGCTACCCGTGAGAAGAAGCTAATTGAGTACTCCCATAGGCGTGTTTTGTAATTGCGACAGAAGCCGAGAATTACCCGACAGACATCATCATCACCAGTCACCTCAATGCCAGGCATATCTTGGTAAACTTAACAACAACTCCATAATAGACTAGGGTCACAGCCAAATTATAATGAGCCAACCACAGAGTACTCCTACACAAGGCCACAAGAGGAACAAGTCATCTATTACTCGAGGTACGTACTTTGTATGGCTAAGAGATTAAATAGGAACACTGAGCTCTATTAACATGAGCCCCTCCATCACTGCCGCTCTCAGCGGAACCGGAGAAGATGCGCTGGTTGTGCACATGAAAATTAATACTGATATTTATATTATACACAGCAACAAGACCAAGGTCTTCTACTAAAGGACCTCTTGATGCCGACAAGTCAGTCTACACTTAATTGTAATCGGAATTTGATCGAATGTAGGGTCTAACTGGCACCAGTGGACTGTTAACAGCTCCGGCAGCTTCTGCCCCTCAGGTCAACTCACAATCTTCAGATCTACCAATACGCTCTTCATCAACCGCTGTCACATCTCAGTCTCAGCAAGCTCCTCCGTCTCCAACTCCTCAGCTTGGAGAAGGGAGGACGAAGGAATTCTCGTTCCTCTTACTGCCCGAAATTTACCATCCTCTAAACTCACTAAACATCCCCCCTGCCTTTAGAAACTCTTCTAAGCAGCCAGAATCAGATGTGCCGATAGAAGAGCTGTTAAAAAAAGGACACTTTCGAGCGGCAGCCATTGCAGCGGCTCAAGAGCTGACAGGTTCGAATATAAATAGCAGCAGCATCGACCCACAAGACGCCAATAGGATCTTTAGACTTCTGTATACGCGACTTGCTTGTTTAACTCTAATAGACGCTACTTCACTTGCAGCCCAGGAGGCCAAGGCGCTAGAGGATCTTAATGATGCACGAAGATATATAGATGATAATACGAATGAGCACCTTGTACCATGGGAATTGCGTGTCCTCCACGTGCGTCTCCAAGCGCTAGGTTTCGGAGACCCACGTCGAGCCGTTATGAGTTACCATGATCTTGCAAGGGAGGCGAGGGAGAATATTAGAAAAGCGTCTCTATCACATGATAACTCTGCGAGAGAGCTGTGGAAGTCACGTCTTCACGAGTTGGGTATCAAAGTTGCCGGTGCCTTGATTGAGATGGACGATCTCTCTGGAGCAGCGCATCACCTCAGCAGTCTAAAAGATCGAGGCGATGGCAAACTGGCAATGTCAAAGGCACTGCTTTGGCTGCAACTTGGCGATACATCGAACGCAAAGACTTGCGCAAGCCAGTGTTCCGGGGATGTTGAGAATGTGGAAAAGATTATTCTGGCCTTGTGTGACATGGCAGATTCTAATTATGAGGCAGCATTGCAGAAATGGCAGGAGTTTGACGGCTCAACAACAGACGAAATGATTGGTGTAAATACAGCCGTATGTCTGATTTACCTTGGAAGAATTCAAGAGGTGAGTTTTGTTTCATCAGTCCTTTACTTGCGTGGATAACGGTCATATTGAATGATGTATAGGGACGAACAATATTAGAGAAATTGGTCGACTCAGGCCTGTCATCTCATACTCTGCTATTCAATCTGTCTACGACATATGAATTATGCTCGGAGAGAAACCGCGTTCTAAAGGCGAGACTAACGGAAAAAGTGGCCAATATGGAAGAATCGCCATTTGGATGGGAGAAGACGAATGCGGATTTCAAGCTCTAAGCGATGATGAATATATGAATTTAGTATTGTTCTTTAAGGAACATGTAGCCGCTTGATGGAGTAATTCATCCCAAAGTTTGGGGCATATATATGCTGCCTCGCACCATTGTGATTCTCTCTCTGTGTTTAATTCACTGACTACTCAGAGCTCATCTCCAACTTTCTCGACACAAACACCCTACACTAGAATCATGTCCTCTGCAAAGCTATGATATATACCTACCAACTTTTCCGGCGATAAATCAAATGTAATTGCAAAGGCTCGCTGAATGGTTAACCACGCTTCAAGCGTTGATAGACTCAAAGGATGCTGAGATGGTGACGCTTACCCTATCTACGTGGAAGATGGTTTTACATTCTCTCTCGCTAACTCCAGAATACAGGCTGGGCGAACTATCGTCCTAAACTCATTTTAAACGCTGAATATTTGAGAGCTACAGAAATCGAATCTCACTTTTCTTTTTCCGAGAACGAGTCCAAAGATATCCACAAAAGCGTCGGTGGCGACGCGAGGTCAACCCATAGATAATTAGTGGTGTTCCAAGTAACCCAGGCAAGATTCTCCCTCCCAGTATTTATTTGCCTTATCGCGCGGCATGCGCCTCGTCTACGATCAAAAACTGGAACTTTCTAGGACTGGCCGGCGGAATTGATATTCCATCAACTTGCCACCTGTCATGGCGTACTTCCATTTTGGAAGATGAAAATCCGGTAGGCCGTCCTGGATATCTTCGCCCTTGGGAAACGTGACGAAACATTCTCTGTCTTGCCGCCTCCTCGTCGGTTTCAAGCCGATATTCCACATGTTCCCAAGATGCATTGTCATTCTGTGCTTTCCGCTATCGTTGGGAGCTTCACGGAAGATTTGTGCTCAATTGAGCTTCATACTATTTGGATGCCATGGCTGTATTTTATCGCATTGATATTGCTAAATTGGATCTCCATGGCGCCAGAGAGATCATTCATATCTCAAGACTACGACCCTTAACCTTGCCAAGACTCATCTTCGCGCTATGATTTCTTCGGCATTATGTTCGAGAAGCTCTCAAGACAGCGAGTTGGCGATGTCTGGATCAAAACTGCAAATATCTACAAGGCGAAAAAGCCCTTTTCTCTTGCTACTGAGTTCTGTCTACTATCATATAGCGAGCGATTTATTGAGATGGTCTTCGCTTTTTTCGAAAATTTATCGCTGCTCGAGTTGTCGACTTGTATCTTTATCTAACAAGATGACCTTGATCTAGCTAGATGAGCGTGAAGCATACTCTCTAATCATTCACAAAGCTGCCATCTGGCGAGCTGGTATATCCTGCCTCCAGCCTCCCCTACCGCCAACGACAATCATAATGGAAAATAATTCCGTTTGGCCTCGACAAAGCCGCATTTATTTGGAAACATGATGTCGATATAGCCTCGGGCTAAAGGTACCAGATGACGCAAGTTGCAAAATCAAACCCCAGAAGGTTTGCATGTCAACAGATAACTATAAGACATGCGCTAACTTCATGAGCAAAAGTCGTCTCCATACAAGATTCAGGAACGAGAAAATAATCTACACCTTGACCGTGCTAGCCAGGTCTTCCTTCAAATTTAGTGACTCCGGGCCTCATTATGTGTACATATTTCAATCTTACTCTTTGCTCCGGTAACCTGGAGGGCTTACCCGTCTGACCGAGCTGATACCCACATCGTTACCCATCACCAGTCAAAAATACCCAACAAGACAAGCTTGATGCTGGTAGCAACTATAATGGAGCTCTAGCTTCGTCTATAGATGAATGATATGGAACCAGGGTCTCTCTGTAAGTCGACATCGTAATACGGAGTACGGAGTAATATAAATGTACTACGGTCAACTTTCTGGAAACCCATGAAACCGCATCTCTACACTACAACAACTTACCATCCACAATTGGACGGACGACTGGACAACCGGAACGACTATACGAGTCTATATATTGGATCTGTAGGATCATCAACCCGGCTTCAACTGATTATACCGTACTTTCAATTGGATAGCATTGATCTATTAGATAACATTATTCATTGTTTCTCTAAAATCTTTATGATGAATCAGCTGATGCTGCACCTTGGCAGCACCCCAATGTGGCACCATACAATAGTAGCCCTACCACTTTTACTTATTGAGCATCGCACGACATCTCTACCCGCATGCAATTTAATTTCTAAGCCAAGGTCAGATTCTTTTGCATCTGGGCTACAAAATACCAATAACCCAGCTGCTCTCTTCATTTCCTTTCAATAAGCTGCCTTTATCTTTAGTATTTATTACGAAATAGCCATAATAGCTCGTCGGATTATCGCCATCGCTAGATATAATTGCTTCTCAAGACATCGGGGTCCAATTGTATATACGATTTAAGGCTATTGAAGGTTATAAACAGAGTACGGAGAATTCTATGTCAATACAGTCAGCAATATCGGCCCGATAAGCGACGCCGAAGCTAATGCAGTATTCAGGGATTTCTCTCCTGGTTTCTGGAATTTTTCCGTATAATAAATAAATGCAGAGAATATAAAATAGAGAATGACTTTCTAAGACTGAGATAATCTATATGTTGGTTCAAGCATAATATGCCAACACAACAGTATAGCTATATATTACTACTATATTCCGTGTACTCCGTAGATTACATTTTATTGAATAAGTAGTCCTATTGGCAATGTTTTAACTTAATTAAATAGTATTTACCAGTTGGAATCCCTTCTGATGCAAGTTGCTAGATACAGCTCTTCTAACAATTCGCTTAACTGATTTATGACTTTGTTTATTAGGATAAGGCTAACTCTCTCGATTCTTTTAATGAAATCATAACTGAGGTCGATTCAACTGACATTTATAAGCCGATATAAAGTGCGGTGTGGTACTCTCACTTACAATGTTAACGGATCTTTTGCAGCTTGCTTCAATAGCCTATTGCTTAGGATAACACACTTTTCTACTCCGTACTCCGTATTCTATTACAATTTCGTTAATTTGAGCATCTCGATTGCTTTGATCAATTCGATTACTTTGATCAATATCGTTAGTTTATAAGTAGTTAGTCCTCTTTGAAATACATTATAATGCTTATTTTCTATTTATATATTATTTATAAAGCTTTGTAGATTACATACTATATATTAGTGCTAGCTACAAACAACGTAGTGCTTATTCCTTTTCATCCCGTTCTTATTTATATCAGTAATAAAAATTATTTCGCTGTCTATACATTAACTTAATCACTATATATTACGGAGTATAGACTTGACTACTAGATAATTAGGAAGGCAGTTATCAAAAGCCATAGTGGTGATAGATTAAGTAGCCAATTAGGGGCTTATACCCAACAAGGCTTACCAACAAACAGGTCTGAATTAACTGCATACATAAAGTAGAGGTTATACGAGTACGAGTAAGTGAGGGTAATAGAGCAGGGTTGCTCAAGCGCACAGAATGCGCAAGGAAGCCTGGTTCATTAAGAAGTATAACGCTCTTTATGAAGCCCTGCTAGCGCCTTGATTACGCAGATACTATTGGATAATTTCGCTTAATAGCCTAAATATTGGATTGATATAGGAGTATACCTACTCTGTAAGGCTTCGTATTCTTCTCTTTTTGTCCAAAAGAAGCTACCTGTTGGTCTGACCTGCGGGGACTTCGCCTCTAACTTGAAAGCGAAGAATCCAAAGATGTTCTTCTAAAGGTGGAACCAATTGGTAGCATATAAATACTTAAGATGAAACCCTCCTAGCTTTTCTGACTTTGATTGAAACAGTATTCTCTCTTGTCTTTGAATATAAACACTTGGCTAGTTTACTCATCATGCTTTCCAAAATTCTCTTCGCAGCTTCGCTTATGCTGCAGGCCTCAGCAACCCCTTTACTAAAGGACTCGTCTGCAGATAACGCTCTAGTTAAGCGTTCTACACAAAGTCTTCACCTTTTGAATTGTGGAAATAACAGTTTCTCAGTCATTGTGGTAAGTAAAATCGTACAAAAATAACAAAATTAGTCTACTAACTCCTAATAGTTCTGCTCTGATGATAACAATTGCAATACAACCCCTTCCACTTCTAACATCGTCTTTGTTTCAAGCCCTGGCTCTGGCTCAATTACATGGGAAACTGATTTCCGAAAAGTAACATTCTCATCTGGAACATTCTTTTCGTGGCACATTTTCGAAGGCGCTGATCTCTCACCAGTGGGAGGTGAAGTAGGGTAAGTAGAAAGAGAAATTCTTATCATGGTTACATTTTTGTAATGAAAACTAACCTTTGATTTAGGCAAGGACAAAACAATTTTATTGGCTTTGATATCTTCAAAGATAACAACCACCCAATGTTTTCTGAAGATGGCCAAACTTGTTTCAGTGCCTATTATGCTCTTCCTGTAAGACCTTGGTATACATACATGAACAACTGATTGGATGGCTAACAGATTTGAATAGCAAAAATAAATATAGCGTTTGAAGTTGCTATTATATGCTAAAGAGAGCATATTGCATACTCTGAAAGCGCTTTTATTAACGAGCGGTGTGTTTGTTGATAATGCATCCCAGCAAGGGGTTGTATAACATAGCCCTTATGGACCTTTTCCAGCGCTTTCTTTATATATTTGAAATAATAATACAAGGAAATAATAATACAAGGCTTATGTTGAGCCTTGCAAACTGCTTGTACATAATAAAACCTCGCTTTACCAAATAAGATAATTGAAACCGAAATCCATCCGCTTTTAGTAACTATAAAGCTCACTTTGAGAAAGTTGATATAAATTTCAAAGGCACGAAGTACTCATGTTGACTGATGAATAGAACCCCTGTATATATATAATTTATTATCTCTTCATTATAATAGCGACTCTCTTATAATAAAAAACAGAAAGGCTTATAACGATAAGAATCAAGCAGGTCTAAATATAGTATATCTTATATAATGGCGGCATCAGTCATTATAGAATGGAATATATCATTTCGCTAGCTTTACTTCGAATAAATACGTGCACTAAAATGATTATCGAAGAATCAATTCCATTCAAAACTTCTCTTTTTCTTCGTTAAAACGAAGCTCAAACTCCATCTTGCGGGAACCTGCATCAACCATATATTGCGGCAAAGACTCGCTACCCCACAACTAGAGTCGTTTCCCCGTATTCCAAGCCGACGGGCCGTGGAACCTCGGTACTTTGTTTCCTAGAACGTAATACCTAGTACGGAGTACTTCATACCATATAATCCTCAATATTTTGCCTAGACATCGCTGCCAAAGTAGGCTTTAATACTGTATATTATATAACCCTTCATCCAATCAATCCCTTCTTTCATTCCAATCTCATTCGCCATGGCAGACAGAGTGTCACAGGTTGTCGGCCATCTCAACTATCCCCGCGGTTTGCTCGCTAACCAAACCGCCATCATCACCGGCAGCGGCCAAGGTATCGGCGCCGAAACAGCCCGGCTCTTTGCCAATGAAGGCGCCAAAGTCGTTGTGACGGATATCGACACCAGTAAGTTCATGTAATTTATTTTATTTTTATTTTATTTTATTTTATTTTCTCTTCAGTCAAGTTTTGATTGTTTTTACTGACTTAATTTACCCCTGACTCCAGAAAAGAGTGATGAAGTCGCTGAGTCTATTCGCAAAAACGGCGGCCAGGCCATTTCCGTTCCTGGAAATGTCATGGACCCAGTTTACATTAAAACTCTCATCGCCAAAGCTGCCGAGTTTGGCAACGGCAAGATTCACATCTTAGTTGCATCGGCAGGCTTTACATGGGATTCAGTGATTCATAAAATGACCGATAAGCAGTGGGAGACCATGATCGCTTTGCATTGCACTGCGCCGTTCAACATGGTGCGTGAGGCGGCTCCCTATTTCCGCGTCACGGACGGTGAGCCGCGCTGCATCATCACTGTATCTTCTACGTCTGGTGTTCATGGAAACGCAGGCCAGATCAATTATGCATTAGCCAAGTCAGGCCTCATTGGCCTTACAAAGACTATTGCAAAGGAATGGGGTCCAAAGTTCGGCGTCAGGGCAAATGCTGTTGCCTTTGGATATATCGAGACTCGTCTCACGGCGGCCAAAGAAGATGGCGGCTTTGTAGTTGGACCAGATGGCGAGAAAATTGCGATTGGTATCCCAGGGAGAGGCAAGGCGGGAAGTGCTCCCCCTTCAGATATTCCTTTGGGTCGACCTGGAACTGCGACAGAGGCTGCGAGCTCCATATTGGCTGTGGCAAGTCCACTGTTCTCATATGTAACGGGTCAGACTATCATGGTAACGGGAGGTAGGAATATGTAGTTGTATTTCTGCATAAAAGTGGTTCATTATGGAATTGGTCATGTTATCATGTTGTAACATAGTACTGAATTTTGCAAATTAGAAAAAATTGGCAATGGTATATTTAATTAGTTAGAAGCGGTATTCCTCGTTCCGCTTAATTAACGCCGGCCCATCCAACTCAGAGCAACTCATGCAATTCATCCTTTATTCAATTTTTAAACCTTTAGCCACAGAGAAAACACTCCCTTGGCGTACTCGACGATTTCGTCACCACCCAGCTTACTCTCTCCGTATAAACGATCCACAAAAGAGATAGGAACTTCGGCAACAGTACATCCCATAGCCTTGGCACGAACCATCATCTCCATCTGAAAAGTGTATCCCTTGCTCTCTGTGCTCGAAATAACCTTCTCCAGAACGCTCTTCTTGTACAGGCGGAAGCTGCCAGTGAGGTCGCTAACGCCCGGTCGTAGTACGGTATCGGCAAACAAATTGGCACCACGACTAACAAACTTGCGCTTCAGATCCCAGCCAAAGACACCACCGTTGCCAGCATAGCGGGTGCCTGTGATGATGTCGTAGTTGCCCTTTTGCTGCAGGGCGATCATTTGAGGGATGAATTTGGGGTGGTGGCTAAAGTCGGCATCCATGATGATAACAAAGTTGCCCGTTACAAACTGTAGGCCGTGAACGTACGCAGTTCCCAGGCCCAGCTTTCCGGTACGAGTCTTGAGGATGATATGGGGAGCGTAGGCCTTGACGAGCTGGTGGGCGACTTCTTGTGTTCCATCGGGAGAGCCGTCGTCGACGATGATGAGTTCCCATTCCAATTGGCTAAAAGAAAAAAGAAAGAGAAAATCGTTAGTTCACATAATCAATGCCAATTGTTGTTGCGCAAGCTGTGATTGATCTGGAATGTGAGGCTCGGACCACCTACTTCTCTGTAAAGGTGCGATTTAGCAGCCATGCCATGATGGGGAGGTTTTTCCTCTCATTGTACGTCGGCAGAATGACCGAGTACTTGTCTTTGGTGCTCTTTGTGGGTGCCATTTTCCCTTTTGCGCTAAAAAAAAAATAACACGAAGAAAAAGAAACGCGTAATTGACGATGAAAAGGAGTGTGCTGAAGTTGGGGTTTCGCGTCTTGTAGTTGCTTGATAGTTGTCCTTGTCAGAAAGGTGGCAGCCAGGTCAGGGGGGCTATCAGTTTGGATGATGACTAAGCGAGCGCCATTCAGTCTAGAGTTCGACTTCTAGTTGGTGGAGGCTTTTCCGGCATCATCAAGATCTTTTTAGGTTCACGAAAGCCGTGTAACGCTGCCATCTCGAGATACCTACTGGCGAATTGATGAAATAAATAAATAAAAAAACCATGATTTTCTTGATTCTGTTGAGCGTCGAGACCCAACTATGGCGGCTTCGGCTTCTCTTACGGCTGACGGACGATTTGCAGGGCTAGGATTGCGAAGACAATGAGTTTGACGGAGCTTTGAAACTTGCTTACTCCTGGGAAACAACCTAGTGCCAGCTGTATCCTCTTAGAGTTAATGAGGCAAGCTATATTTGCGACAAGATGAGATTTTAAACATGGAGAGATGCGAAAAACTACCAAGGTCCTCCGGGTACCGTCACGAGCTACCAATATGCAGCAAGTGTGTCACCAATATACATGCCTCATTCCAGGCACGCTCGAATCAGCAGTTAATAGCCGCCATTGGCACTTCTTCTAAAAGCCGAACAGACGTGCATTGCAGCGGTACATCATCAGTGCTGCCCCGCTCAAAACTGACGGATGGGCTGGTTAACTGGACGAATACGGAGCTGAAAGCTCAAGGTGGCGTCGCCTCCCCGACCCCAAGGTTGCAGGTTTCCCCGCAAGAATTGCTCGTTCAAACCACCGTCCCGATCGCGACAATTCACACAGTCCCAACGCCGCCTTTGCTTGGTAATTGCTCACCTTTCCCCCCCAGCTGGACTTCAAGCTCAAACACTGTGGAGCTTGTTAATGACGAATTTGCTGGCTCTGGCCGCACCCCAAGACAAATCAGCGTTGCTTCGATATCCACAGGCGGCGCCGCCGGCATGGCCTCCTTGCTGCCCCCGGAGGCTTCATAGCAAGTTCCTTACCACGGTAAACTCGCGGGCGAGCGACTTCACCATCTCGGAATAATGTTACGAGGATATTGATCACCTGTGGAACCGCGGGACTGACGTCCTGCGGTGAAGCTAGACCTCCTGGTAGACTCTCTCTCGTCTCTTACCTCTTTTCCCCTTCAATCTTTTTTGCTTCACATCATCCTCTCGCTGCTGCTGACATTGGTATTCGGCTCATAAGCAGCACGCTCATCATTTCGACCAGTTTCATCTGCGACTTGCTCCCAGATAATTCTATCTGGCCATTGCCGCTACGCACAGAGTCGACTTCACTCTTACGTCATCAATTTCATATCATGTCCGACGGCATCGCTCCAGCTATTGACAAAGGTACTGACCCGTCACTGTGTATAGCTTAGAGGAGCCATACTGTGAATCGTGTTGTTGATTTAAATTAATCCGTTTCACTGCAAACTGCTCCCCCCTCTCAAGAAAGATTCTTATCAGGTCTACCACAGTCTACCACAGTCTATCATAGTTTTCATCATACATAGTCCATCATAATCTACCACACTCTAGAGATCTCCTTGCTGACTGCTTGAGCTACAGTCGGTGCGCCTGTGTCCACGGCACCAGAAGCCCAAGCCGAGGCTCCAACAATGGACACAGCCAAATCGGAAGTGTCTACCAATCCTGCAGCTCCTCTTGAGGTACCTAAAGAGCTTCCCATGACCAAAGCACCAGAAGCGGCAAAGCCAACAGAGGAGCCTAAGATTGGTGAGAATGCAAAGCTGGTTCATCATCAAATCCCAAGGCCGGTTGAAGTCCAATCCGTTCCTGAGACTCCCGTCAACCTATCGACTCCAGTAAATGGGTCGCCGCGGCCAGAGTTAAAATTCCCTACGGAGCCAGAAGTGGATGAAAAGCCTCAGGAAGAGCCTGTGGTAATTACCGGTGTCCAGGAACCTCTGCCAACACCCACGGCATCTGTTCCGAATAGCGACACCGGCCCCGACTCCATTGTTGATAAACCAGTGACTCCAAATGGCGAATCGAAAACAGCCGAGATGGCAGGTGCTCTTCAAACCAACAATACAGACGAGAAATCCGAGGCATCAGAGACAACCATTGGGGAAAAGCGCAAACTACAGGAAGCTCCAGCTAATGCTGTGGTTGCTGATGAAGCGGGATCTGAGAAGGAGGAATCTGACGAAAGTGAGCGTGCCGATAAAAAGCCCAAGATTGACAACAATGGAGCGACTGCCAACGGCGGAGCTCGAGGCCGAGGAAGGCCGGGGCGTCCGAAGAAAGACAAGAATGCTGTTCCGGCGGTGGGGAAAGCGGCACGCAAGACGCGGAGTCAGGGACCTGTGGAGATTTGAGGCGATGGCTGAAACCAACTATTTTATTACTGGGTAACTTTTTTTTTTTTCTTCATTTCTCTTTTCTTTTCTTCTTCCCAACTCTTTGGATCTAGGGTTAACGCCTCCGACTTTTGGTGAAAATGGATCCAGGCCATGGTGATAAGGCGAATGGTTCGCTTGACTAATGAGTGTGCTGACTTTTCTGGGTCATGGTTGTATATTGTCCCACACCAAAATCTTTGTCAATGGTATTATTGTTTTTGATACTGTAGTTAAAAGCTTTGCAGCATAAAAAGAGCCAGTAAAAATGACTAAGCTTACACGCTGATAGACTGACTTTCTTTAAAGTGATGGCAAACGTGATGATTACTTGTTTATTATAATCAGTCTACTGAATCTACCAATTTCAAAGCGTCCTCCCAAGAAGTAATCATCTCGTATTAGAATACCAACACTGGATCAATATCGATTCAATCTTTCATGTACCTCGATTCTCCGGCCAAGGCTGTGTCCTCACAAGATCCGCACACATAAACGACTTGAAGCTCGACTTCAACTTCTCGTCATTCTTCTCTAACATATCCCGACACTGGAAATTATCTTCAAAAACCACCGGCACGGATGCAATCCCCATGCAATCCCCAAGCCAATAAGCCCTACACTCAACGTACTTGCTAACAGAAAGCCTAGTATCCCACACACGTAGGGATCTGGACGGGATCCTCATTGTGTAGCACTGCCCAGGGACAACATGAGAGACTTTTTCATACGGGGCGCATCGCTCTATGTCGTCGTTGGCGTATTGGTCTTTGCATCGGCAGTCGTAGGGGTAAGCATTGGTGACATTGGTGGTGGCTTTTTCGATCTCGGCCATGCTGCGGATGGTGTAGGGTGTTTTATAGACGCTACCCTTACCCCAGAAGAAGGGGGGAGGCGTGAATTGTCTGGGGAGGACTCTGGCGAGGGAGTGTCCAGTGAGGACGATGGCGGCAAGGAAGAAGCTGTTGGGACGCATTCTGTATATGTTTAAAAACGTATATTGGTTGTTTGTCTTTTTGTTTTGTTTTGTTTTGTTTTTGTTTTAGCTTGGTATTATTTATCTTTGGGTAAAAAGCTCGATTTATTGAGAGTAATTAAGTTGTAGTATGTGTTGTAAAAATAAAAATAAAACTCCTATGAGCAGGGCGATACAATGGTTTTATAAGAGAAAGATAACTGATCAATATTTTAGTGTTTTGGTGCTATATGAGCAAAGTTACGTTTAGGAACTTTCCACTACACATTAAGAGGTAACCTATAGGCATTGTCCATTAAAGCTTTACTTTGGTAAATGAATACAAGTGATGGATACACCGTGTTTGTTTTTACGGCACATCATGTTTACAATTTCCAAAGTTGTAATGTTATTGTCCTAGACAGTGAGGGTATATAGCGGAGAGATGATGTTACGATACTTTACGAGGGGCGTGAGGCGAACATCAAACTTTAGTAACTTGATCTTCAAGCGGCCTCAACATTGATTCGACATTTTTAATATTCCTATTCATTTGCATTTTCTTTAATGTTGAAGATAAGCCTAAACTTCCCAGATCTTCCTGTGTTTGTTTGCCGTAAGTCTATCACCCGGGATTATGTAGATGATGACGGCTGCTATATGGGTTAGTAGCTAGTGGGAAAGTCCCATTCAAGGCTAAGAATGGTAAGATGCAATTTTCGATATAGACGATTAATCCGGAGCTCCGTTTTCCTGTCGATAATCTCACATCAAACAAAGGCGAGTTTTGTTTCGTCGCGTTCTTATGCCTTTATTTCAGGCTATTTATAGTGCACACCAGTAGCCGCGTACGAGTATGGAGAGAGAACTCCAAATCCGTACATCTGATGTAAGAATTTGTTTGGTTCGCACTGTCTAGGTAAGTACCTCCTACATATACCAGTGATGGATCCACGGATACACGCGCTGTAAAAGTACTTTCGTAGAGGAATGATTAGACTGTCAATACGGAACAGGATTCAGGGGGCAGGGAGAAGTACCCAGTAGTACAGTAAGTACGGAGTATTACTACTAGGTAAGTACAGCAAGTACGGAGTACAAGTAGGAGCTTCGTAATGCCTGTACAAGTAGAGAGTAATCGCATCACTACCCTTTGCGGTAACAAGATTCTGACGCTCCTCGTATAAATTTCCTATCTAAGCCTGTCTACGAGCAAGGTAGTACTCGCAATTGAGATGCACTTCTCTTTCATAAAGCGCCAATTGCAATTTATAACTTGGACCATGCAAGTCTACTTCTCAGCCTTGGTCAGCTACAGACTGCAGTAACTGTTTCTAAATATTACTAAGATGGTATGTATGAGGAACTGCAATATTAGTACTCCGTACTTCCAAGTACCTAACTTACAAGAATGTACTCCGTACTCCGAACTCCGTACCATCACCAGAGCGCAAGGATTGTAAGCTCCAGTTTGAGTCCAAAAGCCGCGACTACGTGTACGGACAAGGTACGCATGATTTCTTACATTAGCATCTTACGTAGATATACGAGCCACTCCGTATTTTATATCGGCATCTGGTGTTTGGCAAAAGTCTATTAACTCTTTCTGGTTTTTTTTTCTTCCGGAATGCGATAATTGCCGGCTGCTTGACTTCTCTGCTCTGTGGACAAAGGACCGAGAGCTCAAGGTAATACCTAATCAATCACTCCCTAGGCCCGGGGTAGGCAGGGGGATCATCGCCATCTGTGGCGAAGCGCAGATCGGCTACAGCCGCCCAAGGCAAAGATGCAAACTCTTGGCCCTACCACTCACTGGCCGCCAGGAGGGCCGAGTGTGGTACATTGAACCAGTTTACGTATTTTGTACTCCGTACTCTCTCTGTAAGGGAAACAGAAGCCATGAGACCTTTGTCGCGTACTATAGTACAATACGGAGGATGTATCAATGTCGTGAATTAAAAATGAATTCAAATGGTAACCATACATAATGCTGGTGGCAAAGGGCTCTTACAAGTACTATATACTGTAGTTATAGTGGTGAGCATCTCTCTAAAAGACCTAGCCGCCCCAATGACTATACTTGTAGTGCACGAACTGCAATTTGTTGGCAAGTGTCAGACATTTAGAACCTAAAAATAATACTAATCCATGTGTTTGAGTAGGAATTAAAAAAATGAGATGGCGCATGGAGCATGCAGTACTCGCATCTGTAGGTATGCATGACACGAGGATAAAAATACATTTTGATATCCCTACCGTTTGGTATTCTTAGAGTCACTCAGAAGAAGCTTACTGGATAACAACAACGAGAGTACGGAGTACGGAGTAGTTACATACCAGTTGGCGGCCGCTGACTTAAAAAAGTCTTTTGTTTACAGTACAGTATTTCCCCTTCTGTTCCTCCCCCACTCATCTAGGTAGTACTGTCACTGAATTTTCTTTGTGCCTACAGTAGCAAAGCAAGTACTTGTACTCGGTACTGCCAATTGATGCTGCCAATTGATGCCATGGCTCGTATTCCCATAAGACCCACTTCACTGGCCCTACTGGTTCCTAACATCAACACAAAATAACAAGCCACTAAGATGCTCAAACCAGCAGACAGGCGCTAAAGCTGCAGTGGCTTTAAGGGGTTGCAAAAAATAGCAGCCCGCTGAAGAATAGCGCACAACTTAGCTTTTTAGTACTCCCAAATCAACTAAGTTGACCACTGAGCAGCAAGTAAAAGGCGTTCCCGACAGAAGGGCCATAAGTCCCCTCCTCCTTGGGTCCATGACAAAGTTCTTCCAACCCACAAGGGGCAATGCTGACAGGGGCTTGGGCCAATGAGATGGCTAGGGTAAGGCAATCCGTTCAAGCCGGCTCTACTCAACAATTCCACATCGGCCAAGCGTAAAACGAGAGCGAAGAAGAGAAAAAAACGTCTTGAAACAATGGTCTCCATTCAATTTTTTTTCTTGTGTCTGGAGTTAATATTGTAGGCATGTATGTATGTAAGTACATAGATGGTAGAATAAGTACCTCAGGTAGGGAATACTATCAAGGTTATGGAGTACAGTACTTGTAGTTGCGATGGATTGTGCATCAATCTGCTACTGAATACACTTGTAGTGTACATTGCAGGTCACTAACCAACTACTAGCGATCAAGTACAGAGCACCTAAAATTATACTGCAATAGCTGCTATGTATAGCGTACCTGATACTGGCGATTATCTTCTAGCATTTATCTAGGTAGTAATAGACGCGTGCCTTTTGGTTTCCTCCTTATTGATCCCATACAGTATATTCTAAAGCTGCTAGATACTACGAGTACTCGTAGATACTACTATCATAGATACCTGCTTTAACAACTCCATACTTCATACATGCATCCATTTAATGCCCAACTTAGTTCGCCCCCAGTCTCCGTCTCCGTCTCTCTCCCTCCCTGTCTCGTCTCGCTTCTCCATCCGAGCTTGGACCCGATGCCATCTGTGATCCTCAACGCAGACTGGACTGGCGGACAGACCAACCAGGAATCGGAACCATTGCCATCCCAGTCAGGTTCCCTCTTTTCCTGCTCACCTGTCCTGTCCACTCGAAACCCCAACTGACCCCCCTGGTCTCGCCTGGCTCTTCCTCTTCTTTTTCTCTTCTTCCTCTCCAATGCCAGGCTCTTCTGCGATTCTCTAGCAGAGAGTGTCTCTCGTTTTGTGTGTGTGTATGTGTATGTGAAAACGTCGCCTTGTTGCTTGGGCTTTTCTTGTCCAAAGTCTTTCCATTTTCTTTTCCTCCCTCTCTCCTTCACGCTCTCCACAGCTTCGTCGGACCATTTCACGTTTGGCGCAGGACAAGCATCCTCGGCAGCGACATTCCCCTGACATAACGCTCGTGACGACGTCTCGCACGAATTGCGCACCGGCGAAGAAGAAAAAAAAAAATTAGAAATAGAAATTACGAACGCGTTCCTCTATCGGCCTTCGAGCTCTTGATTGAGCCACGAATCGTGCATTTCATCTACAAAAGTAGTTGTTCAGTGACGAACTCTCGATCGAAAATTGTTCTAGCGCTTAATTGCATGACAGACGTCTGAATACCATCTATCAACTTTGCACTGCGCTATAGATTGGCCCTTTGTCCTCTCTTTTTTTTTTTAGGAGGCGGAATATCAAGTCTTTCTTTTTTGCCCTTTGTGGGCACAAAAAATCTGCATCATGAACCTCCCAGAGCCCATGATGCAATGGCTCCATGCGCGAGATGGCGATGATCCTGGACAAGAACTGCTAAATCTACTTAAAAATCCATTCTCGGGCACGGTCAGTAATGTCGCTTAGCAGGGCATATGAACACTTAAGCTCGATCTCCTTGCTTTTTTTATTTTCCTTTACTTCTTCTTTGTCTAACCTTACAGTCTTGCAGCTCGCATCAGCATCCGTTTACTCTGCCTTGGGTATATCTCTCGGTATCACTGCCTTTGTATCTCTCGTCTTCTCTTTCATCCGACCTTACAACCAGGCTGTGTACGCGCCAAAACTAAAACATGCCGACGAGAAACATGCTCCGCCTCCTCTGGGCAAGGAACCATGGTCGTGGATTCTGCCGTTGATGCGCACACACGAGGATGCCTTGATTCATCAAATTGGCATGGACGCTACCATCTTCTTGCGTGTTATGCGCATGTGTCGCAACCTGTTCTTAATCCTCGCCCTGATTGGTATCGGCGTTCTTGTGCCCGTTCACTCGAGGCTATCCACCAAGTTCCCAGGCTCGCCAACAGATTCGAACAGTTGGGTTCTGAACATTACGCCTTTGAATGTCTTCGGCAGGCCTTTGTGGGCTCAAGTCGTTATTGCTTGGCTTTTTGACATCATCGTTTGCTTTTTTCTTTGGTGGAACTATCGAAGGATCATGCAGCTCCGCCGCAAGTACTTTGAGAGCGAAGAGTATCAAAATAGTCTGCATTCGCGGACACTAATGGTAGGCCATCAAATGCGCGAGAACAAAAGAGTTTTTTTTTTTTTTTGCCACTCATTTAGATCATAAATGCGGCTAACGATATGCTTTTCGAATTTAAAAAGTTGTATGACATTCCGAAACAAGGTTGCTCAGATGAAGGCATCGCGCGCATCATCGACGGCGTCGCTCCCAACTCGTCTTTCGCGCGAACCGCCATTGCTCGAAACGTCAAAGACCTCCCTAACCTTATCGGGCAGCATGATCGAGCCGTTCGAAAACTGGAAAAGGTATTGGCTATATATCTCAAGAACCCTCAGAATTTACCGCCGCGGCCGACTTGCAAGCCCTCCAGAAAGGATCGCTCATATAGTACCTACCCAAGAGGCCAACGACTTGATGCCATTGAATACTATACCCAACGCATTCGAGAACTCGAAGTGGAAATCAAAGAAGTTCGAGCAAGTGTCGACAAGCGAAGCTCGATGCCATACGGATTTGCCAGCTACTCAGATGTTGTGGAGGCTCACGAGATTGCCTACATAACTCGTCGAAAGAAGCCTCATGGGACCACGATTATCTTGGCACCAAGACCGATTGACATTATCTGGCAAAATATGCCGCTGTCTAGCTCCACTCGAAGTCGCAGGAGGTGGTTCAACAGTTTTTGGATTGTCGTTCTCACTCTTCTCTGGGTTGCTCCCAACGCCATGATTGCTATTTTCCTCGTCAACTTGAGTAACCTGGGCAAAATTTGGCCTGCGTTCCAACGATCATTGGAGACGGACACTACCTTTTGGGGTATTGTCCAGGGTATTGCATCGCCTGCCATCACGTCAGGTGTCTATCTGGCACTCCCCGTCATCTTCCGTCGGCTATCCATTAGGGCAGGTGATAAAACCAAGACTGGGCGTGAGAGACACGTTATGGCCAAGCTCTACTCCTTCTTTGTTTTCAACAACCTGATCGTCTTCTCCTTCTTTAGCGTCATTTGGTCATTTATCGCTGCTGTTATCAACGACTCTGACCATGGTCTTAATACGTGGGACGCTATTGTTAAGGAGAATATCGCTTTAGGAATCTTCACGGCATTCTGCAACAACAGCCCCTTTTGGATCACATATCTTCTTCAGCGACAGCTCGGTGCAGCTATTGATCTCGCTCAAATCTGGCCCCTGATCCGAGCTTTTTTCCTCAAAAGATTTTCTAGTCCTACACCACGAGAGCTCATCGAGCTGACAGCACCGCCGGCGTTTGATTACGCCAGTTATTACTGCTACTTCTTATACTACTCAACCGTTACGCTGTGCTTTGCAGGCATTCAGCCTCTCGTCCTCCTGGCGACGGCATTGTACTTTTGTATCGACTCGTTCCTGAAAAAGTATCTCATCCTGTATCGCTTCGTCACCAAGACGGAATCCGGTGGACTGTTTTGGCGTGTCATCTTCAATCGCTTCATCTTTGGCACTATATTGTCCAATGGCGTCGTGCTGCTGACCTGCTGGGTTCGCGGAGAAGCTTCGCACATACAGTTTTATGCAGTGTGCCCTCTGCCTTTTATCATGATTGCCTTCAAGATTTACTGTGGAAAGGCTTTCGACAACCAGATCCGATACTATAGAGCGTCTACTGCAGGACAGCAAGCGCCAGGTGCTATCCAGAAAGAGAACCGCCTCCGTAACGAAAAGCTGGCGACTCGGTTCGGTCATCCGGCCCTTTACAAGCCGCTGAATACCCCCATGGTGCATCAGAAGGCACAAAATCTGCTTCCCTCCATTTACTCGGGTCGGTTGACGGACGGCAGAGAAGCCGGGCCAACCGGAGATTTGATGAGCGTCAGCGGATACTCAGACATGTATGCCCTCAACGCCATGCAAGGTGGCAAACCCGGTAAGGCGGCCAACGGAGTACCTGGATTTGAGTACGTATCAGAGTCGCATATGGACTTTCAGTACTACAAAAACCGAGCAGAGTTCACGGAAGAGCACGGCGGTGGTGAGATTTATGGAAAGGAATCGGATCTTGGACGGCCCGGAACACCCGGCTCTTTAGATAGCAACTCTAGGCCAGGAACGCCCATGTCGGCAGGCCGTAACGCCACACCGTTCGCCCCAGGAAACGCTAGGCTACCGCCGCCGCACGAAACAAGCTACCAATCCTACCGAGGCAGTCCTTATGCTGAAGACACAATTGGCCGGAATCGCAGTCCGCTGTATTCTCAAGATAACGGTAGTTCATCCGGCCTAGTAAGCAACGCAGTAGGCCCAGCCATGATACCACCGGCTTCATATCGAGAAGTGTCTCATGAACGATCACGGAGTCCCGCTATGGGCACACCCGGCTCGGGCTCGGGCTATCGAGAGATACCTCTAGATCGTCGAAGTCCAGCAGTCGGTACACCGGGTACAACCCCCGGCCCAATAATAGGCGGTACATTGGGTGGTGGGCCCCGGGGATACAGCGGACTCCCCCAAAGTGAGGACGTGGATAGTCAGGAGACAGACCCTATGCAGTATAACTATTTCAGAGGGGGATCTCGACCAACACGGCCTCCCGGGCAGGGCTGGTAATGCGAATTTATGATACATCCTATCCAGCCCTGGCGATTGGATGGAGGTGGGAAGAGACTCTTGTATAAAGGCAAAAGAGAAGGATAAGGACTTGACTTGGGATGAATGAAGGCGGTACGATATTGTGTTAGACATGGGTCCTGCAAGGCGTTATAAGGGTTTTTTTTTTGTTCTTTTTTTTTTTTGGAACTGGATGATTGAATCCATTGAGATGAAAAGCATAACACTTCAGTGAAGGGAGATTTTGCTATACATGGATAGAAATTCCTGCTTTCTTTTGGATAAATAAAGTATAAAGAAAAATATATTACGAGATTTTATATTGAATAAGGGCTACTTGTCTTTTGATTGATTGTATTGTGTTTGTTTGGTTTATATGATTCAACTCTGGAGTACTTGTGCCAAAAAAAAAGATGCTAGAAATTCATCTGCGTGATGTGTATGTTACCCTTTTCCGATCACTCTAATATTATCAAAGCAGTTATAGGTTTAAAAAACAAAATCTAGACAAAAGAATTGCCAGTCTCGCGAAACTTTGCAGCATACGCACTCAAATCATCGGCCAGCTGATTTATAACCTCATCTTCTACCACGGTATCCTGCCAGGATAAGCCAATGGTGAGGTTCGATCCCGCTATGCTCCCCACGTTGACACCCATCGGAGGCCCAGCCACCATGGCACCGTTTGTGAAGAGCAAGCGAGTCGCTCTGGGAGCATCCGCATTCGCGCTTTCAAGGTTCTTCAACACGCCAATGTTGCTAATCTCCCAGGAGTCGGAGCGCGGTTTCCCATCTCTGCCTCGCCAAAAGGAGAACCAGTCGCTGATGAACTTTAGCATGGCCATGATGTCGTCTCGAGGTATAGTTCCGAGCTTGGTGGCGAGTTCGTCTTTGACGTGCTGTGCATTTTGCCATATCAGCGTGTTGATGTCTGCGTTGGGAGCGCGTAAAGCAGAGACCATGCCAGGTGGGAAATTGTGGGCGCAGCCGGCGATGAGGCAGCGGAGGGAGGATACGTGGGCGGGATTCATGGTCTCGGGGGACACGAAGGGACGAAGATTGATTGGTGTGGAGGCGGCGAAGGCGGGTGCTTCGCTAGGGGGGAGATGAGTGGCGAGAGAAGTGAGGACGAGGGAGTGGAGGAGTGCGGTGAGGGTGACAGAATGGGTTCTGCAGGCGGTTAGGAGGAGCGGGAGGGTTTCGGGAGAGATGTCGACGGGTTTGACGCGGGTCTTGTAGGGGAGAGAGAGATCGATGGGGATGCCGTGCCAGATGGGTTGTGTTGGAGACTTGAAAAAGGAAGGGCCATATTGATCCCATAAGATGCGAACGACATAGGGAACCGAGAGTGTGAATTTGACGACTTCTTCTTGAGGTTCGGGAAGAGACGAGGGCGCATCAGGAAAGGAGAGGACGTAAGTTGGTTCAGAAGGCAATGGTTCTTTACCATGATAAACCGGTGCAGAGAGCAGCATTTCATGGAACCGACGCCCGCTAGTCCCATCCATGAGAGAATGATGGTATGCAAAGAAGACGTCTTCTTGGCCTTGCATTTGCGACCCAACGCCGTTATCGCCGCTGGGCCTCAAGATGGTGATTCTCCAGGGGGGACGAACGTCCAAGTCCTGCCACAGCTGGTCATGTTCCCAGCCTTGATGCTCAGCGACTTTGGCTTCATATTCTTCAACGGTCTGACAGGAGACCACAATGACAGAGACGTGATTGCGTAGATCGATTTGAGGAATGTGTGTGAAATGGGCATTATTCGTGTCTTGAGCTGTGATGCCGACGCGGAGCATAGGCTGGTCTTTGATGACGGTTGCGAGAGCTGCGTAGAAGGATGGGCTGATGGAGTCGTCTTGAAGGTGAGAAGAGGCTGATGATGATGATGATGATGATGATGATGATGATGATGATGGAGGATAAAAGTAGCGACATGCTATGGTGACGCAGCGATAGATGCCCATGTGGTGGCGAGAGGAGGAGAAGTGTTCGCTGGTTGAAGGGAAGGGGTGAGTTGAGTATCGTAAGCTATTGATTGAGATGAAAGCGAGGTTTGGGGAGGCTGGGGCTAGCTTACTTGTTTCCGAGTTTTCGGAGGATGTGAGGGTTTGGATTGGACGACATTGCGATTGATTGATTGATTGAATGATTGATTGATTGATTGAATGATTGAATATAACGCTGGTCTAGAGTAATTTTGATGACTGGAGATGAATTTCTAAATGTTGGCGAAAGAGAGAAAGGCTAGCCTTGATGATGGAGCTGAGCGTATGTTGGCAGATTTACTCATATAGCTGAGTCAAAAAGATTTCGTTCTCATCTAGGTTGAGAAGAAGTAAATGGGCTTTCCTTAAGGGAGACAAACAGACACCATCAATTAAGAAGGAAAAAAAAGAAAGAAAAAAAAATGATAGAGCTAGATAAACGATTAATATTAGTCCAAGGCATGAATTCTTCTCTGATGATATAACATAACAGGTTAACCCAGTTGGCTTACTTACATTATAGGCAATATTAGATAAGTCACGCCCTTTTACTGGTTAATTTTCGGAGATGAAGAAGAATACTTGCATAGTAACAGCCCGCAATGTCATTCGTAGACATTAAGTATTTGGGCTTGAATAACTGGGCTAAGTGTGACGCATTTATCCACTCGAGTCCTGGAACGACGTTATACCTTTAGAGGGTAATGAAGTGAGGTTTTTGCTTGGCCTTGGATCAGCCAAACGAATCGAATCCCCATTTTTAAACTCCGTATTTAGAGCCGGGATGGTAGCAATGGACTAACACTTATGGAGCATAGAGTATAAGTTAGTAAGTAAGTAAGTAAGTAAGTACCTTATTAGTTCTAGCTAGTTAGTTAGTACAAGTATAATTGACTTGATGAACTGGAAAGATAAATGTTGGGAAGAATAATAGTAAGTAAGTCTTGGATGGGATAACAATAGGTTTTCTAGGCGGCGCTAGTTGATTCAAGTTGATTTAGTAAAGGGACCGTGCAAGCCTCGTTCATAAGAAGAGTAAGAGAATACCGTGAACAATCGAATAGACGGTGTGGACTAGAGGGGATATTATAAATATTATATGTCTTTACTCATTTATATAATGAAATAATTTATCTATATAATAATTTATCTATATAATAATTTATCTATATAATAATTTATCTATATAATAATTTATCTATATAAAACAAATTAATTGAAGAAATGTGTTTAATCAAGTAACAGGTCAAAAAATAAACGTCTAGGTTTGACTGTTATGAAACCTTCTTCGGTGTGGCTGATATAGTTGCTCTAAGAGTACTCGACATCAACTTGAATAATTGCCAAATCTGACTTTATCATGGTCTGACAATCCCATGTACCACAGCTTAGGAGCAGAGCTCATAAGACTGAGAAAATAAATTGGCGATTTGCTGCGGCGCCCATCAGGCGTATCGGACGTATTAGACGTGTTAGACGTGTTAGACGTATTAGACTTATTAGACGTATTAGACGTTTCCATTCGGCTAATGCGTGACTTGATAAATCGTAGAAATATTGCCAATGGACTCATTCTTCTTCCTAGATCCTCATCGCAACGACTGCTCTCAATGTGTTGCAACAGACCGCTCATGTATCTAAAGAAACTCCCGCAAGTTGGACATACATAACCGTCGTCAGAGTCAATGAATTTTGATGATTGATGACACAGTCGTGCGAGATCATCGATGCCTTGGCGGCGAAGACCGCACGGACAGTTGCCAACCTCTAGATGCAACACCATGGCGGACTTGGAGGAAAACTTCCGAGGACATCCAGGACACTCTACGAGTTTCTCAGTATGAACCAAATTGTGCTGTTAACGCAACAAAACTGTTAGGCATTATAAACTTTATATAATCTCAGGTATGTTTTTTTTTTTATAAAATATATTTCAAGAAGGGGGGGGGGGAGAGAAAACAAACGGATCTCAGATTGGAAGGGCTGCAGAAATATCTTTGACAGATCCGACACCAATTATGTTGGTCTATTCTGTGCTCAACAAGGTCTTCAGGGATATCAAATTCACTGTCGCAAATCGAGCACCAATTGTGTTCATCTTCTAAATGCTCTTCAAGCTCATCTAGACTGGGAAAGTCTGGATCGTAATAGCAGAGAGTGCAGACATTGTGCCGACGAGAATCTGAGATATGCTGTCTTTTGGCTGATAAGGAACCAAATGATTTTTCACAACGATCGCAATCTAGGAGCTGCAGGAAATCCATGTTTGCTGAGGAGCTGCATTCAGTAGAAAGAAAGAGTAAGAAACAAAACCATGTCCATATCTCCCATATCAAACGATGGGTTAGGGCGGGGTTTTGGTGGTGAATTTCACTAGATGACCCAACACGTGACAAGCTGGTTTGTTGCTTATGTAGCTAAATAAAGATGTCGACGATTACGGATTTGTCGGAATAAAATAATAGAATATATATAGAAGGTAATTAAATTAAATAGAGTATGTGATAAAGAGTCTTGTCTTGTATGAGTGGTGAAATCCATAGCCATACAGCCGCCGGTATCATTTGCCTTACTAAGCATCCACTTACACAGCTCATGATCAGCCGTTGCAGAGCTTCAATATAACAACATTAAAAAATCTCTTGCTTGAATCCCACAGTTAGTCAAAGCTCAAGCAGCTAAACGCCAATGCCATCTTCTGTCCTCAGCTCTCAATACTAAAAGAGACGATTGAAGGTTTCTCAGTACAAGGTTTATGCGCCATCCTTCACTCATAGCACACCAACTGATCAAGGATATGACTTGTTACATCAGAGTAGCTCTCAAACTAATACAGCTCCTCTTCATAAGCTACGTGTTATTTACCATCTCTGATATTGTCTATTCTACTCTTTAATTAAGAGAAAATGAACTGTTTTTATTACCAAAGTCCACCTACGTTGAGAATCATGAGAAATCTTCAAGTGCCTCCAGGGTGGTACTTTGTACATGCTCAGGTAACGGCCACCGTCAAAGTACAGTAAACAGCTCGAGTACACTCAATGCCATAATGAATCAGTTATTCATATTCTCGACAACTGCAATATTCTAAATACTGACATGTACAAGTGGCATTTTGCATCCATGAGATTTCAATCGCAATAAGGCATTACTACTACCTACTCCGTACTACTTGTACAGTAGCATCTACAGTACGGAGTACACAGGTATACTAACTTTGTACTGGCTCACTCTATAGCGATCAAAATAGCGGCATTCAGCACGCACGGACCATTGACAACAGGCCAAACTCGGTAAATGTCAAAAAACACAGAAGAGTCAGGCCCCTGTCGACCGCTAAGTCAAGGCCAGAGCGCGCCTCGACCTTCAAATAGTTACTCCGTACTATCGGATATATTGTTTGGGCTTCTCTAGGATCCGAGATATCGTTTCAGAATAGCTTCACTCAGATATTGCGACTGCAGATACACGAGGAATATCAACTTCCAAAGCTTCACTCCGCTTCTTCGCGCTACGGTCGAAACCGATTCTCATAATACGAAAAGTTTCCTGTGTCGCATATCTCCTAGGAATTAAAGGGAAAATTAAAAAAAAAAAAAAGAGGATCACGACGCGCCGCCGCCTCGACTGACCGAAGATTCATTCACCTTACTAACAAGAAGCCAACCATGCGCCGTTCCGCCGCTGCTTTCAAATTTGCTGATTCGCCTTTATTAAAATAAATCAGTCATCAAATTCGCAATGCAGGCCGACAGCCAGGCAATTGGCGCGCGGCCAAATGGACGCCCGACCACGCAGCTTCACGTGAATCAGGAGGGCAGGAAGCCGCTCTTCGCCAGCGCCACGCGAGCTGCTGAAAACAATGACAATGGCTTATATTTGTATGCTGGAACCACACCAGGCTCGGGAAGAGTAACATCTAGGAATTTAGGCGGCGCCGATAACAATGCTGCGTCATTACGGAGAACAAGACCAACGTCTGGGAGCTTCATCTCTGCTAGTAATGGCAATGTCAATGCCAGTACCCTCTCTTCTGGAGGCACGCGCATCCCTCGAGTCAATACCCTGTCTCTTGCACGCCGGAAACCAATCTCCTTGCGAGAAGCCATGGAACTGGCAGAAGGTGAAGAAGAGGCAGCAAAGCTGATGCTAGAAGCGGGCATGGATCATCCTGTTCCAGTAGACGGCTCGCCCAGTCCTGCGCCGAGACCCTGGAGAGCGAGAACGGCCTCTGACGAGTCGGAAATGCGGAGGATACTACAAGGGGAGGACCATCTGGATACTAAGGGACGGAGCAAGATTCCGTCAGTTCGCAACTCCAATCTCAGCGCAACGCTTGTAGGAGGTAGGGAAGCCACGGGGGGCGCATCTCCAACCAAGGCCTCAGCTTCAGGGACCAACACAGGAGCCACCCGGGTAAATGGTACTGACAGCCTCGCACGACCACGACCGAACGACTTTGCTAGTCCCGCTATTCGCAATGCGCTCCGTACAGGTCAGTCTGGTTCAAATAACAGAGACACCACCAACAACGACGACGCTGATAATGGTCTTCCTGATCTAGTCCCAGGCATTGAGGATATACCGCTTGCTTCTGTCGAACCCCCCCTTTCTGCGGCAACTCTTGTCCAAAGATCTTCTCCGGACAAGAGCTTTGCGTGGCAGGTGGATGAAGACTTTACTGCTGGTGATTTGCAAATATCCGATAGTCCTCGAGTTAGGGTCGGGACTCGGCCATTTGCAAGCCGGCTTGGATATCACAACGAGAACGGAAAGCTAGATTTTGACAGTTTACCTCGAATCTCTAACCCGGGATCCCGCAACACAAGACTAGACGAAATTCGATCACTCGAGCTTCGAGCAAACGGCAGCCAAATACCACTAGCGAGTCCGTCACGGCCAAGACCACAAAATACGAAGCTTGACGATATACGCACAAGGGAAGGGCAGGTGGAACGTCAGATTCCTATAGCTAATCGACATCTTGATAGACTAAGGAACAAAAAATTAGAGGAAATCCGGCAGCGGGAAACCGACGGGGTATCTAGACGGGCATTCGCGGCAGCCCGCCTTCAGGAAATCAAAGACCAGAATTTTATGGCCCGTCCTAGATCACCAGAGGAGGGGGAATCCATGCCTCGTCCGGCTTTTGGATTGGCACGATCAAGGCGAGCAAAGACCGATCCTGTCGACGAGGTCAAGGAGGAGTTGCCTCCTCCCCGGCCTAGGACAGCATTCAGAAGCGAAGTTGGCAGACAGATACCAGATACGCCTGTGACAATCTTTAAAAGGGATCCGAGGCATACAGAAGAGGATGTAGCGCCACAGAATGAGTCAGAAAAGCTAAACAATGAAGACCAACAGAACCAAAAAAAGGTCAATTTGACATTTGAGCGACCAAAGCCATACGAAAAGCGGTTTGATGACAGAGAATTGTTGCGACGGCTGGCAAGGGCTGCCAGCTCGAGTCCGACAGCTGAGGAGCCCAGAGCCAAACAGCTGCCCACTCCACCACCAGGTGACGAAGAAAACAAACAACTGCCCACCAAAACAACAACAGCAACAGCAAACACCACCACCGACAAAATCGCGTCTAGCCTTTTTACTTCAAGACGCACTTCTTCTAATGCTAGTACCAGAAAAATAACCGACGAAAAGTCAAAACCTACCGTGGGATTTACTGGCCTGTCGCGTACGCGATCGACGGAATCGACTAAGAGCAAGCGATCCAGCATGCAGTCAGAACCAGACCCAACAGATAGGATAGAGGCGGAGATGAACTTGTTCGCGCCTACAGATAATCAGTCCGAACGAGGGTCTTTGCGCGCACCATCTCCGCCTCTGGATGGCTCAGATGAAGACGCTGACGGCGAGACAGAGAAGGACCCAGCCTCGGAAGTTACTCCAAAACCTCCCAAGCCAGACCCTTTGAGCATGCCTACCCCGAGAGTGACTGGCGCCTATGTCGATACACCAGTTACGACCAAGACAGAAAAGATGTTACTCAAGCCTTCAGAGATCAAAGCATCTGCAGAGCCGCGCGCTCCACTCTTTCGAGACAGAAGACCAAGTTTCTCGTGGAGAAACAAAGATCCCGAGGACACTGCTTCAGATCCAGGTACGACTGATGAGAGCAGCGCTGGGGCAGCCATAGCGTCGTCGGCAATTGCGAAGAAGCCCCGAGCCAAATCACTGCCTCGGCGCAGACCGCCCATGAAAAATTCGGCCAGGCCTCCATCTGTCAAAGACGATTTGTTGGAGCTGCGCCGCGCATACAATATTGACGACTCGACATTTGACGATTTAGATGAGATTCTCGCCGGCCGAAAGCTAGTAAAACCTACTACCAATACCACTACCACTACTACTAAGCCAGAAAGTGGTGGCTCCGTCGCTCGATCGACAGCAGTAGACCTCGAGTCGGACCTCGATGATGAAGCAGCAGATCCTGTCGCTGTGATCAAAAGCGAAAGCAAAGGCAGCAAAAGCAGTGGCGAGCGATCTAATTCGGACGGCGAAATCGCTGCTTACGAGAGGATGAACAAGACACTGCAGACTGGTCTCTGGAGGATTCGCTCTGCGAAGCAAGGCATCGAACGCATCGAGGATCGTTTCTCCAGAACTCAACTATCTTTGGGAGAAGAGAAGAAAAAATCCACAGCATCAGCAGAAGCTCCCAAGGATCACGAACACCAGAATCATCATAACCACAAAGTACAAGGGTGCCCATATTGCACATCGCCATCAGAGGTTCATTCTGCCACTGCTTCTGTCACATACCTCCACCTTGCACTACCGCGATTGTTTTACCGAAATCCTACTTTCCGCCTCACGTGGCTTGGCCTGCTTCTATTACTCTTCTCAACATGGTACGCCACGGAATCGGCCATGTGCTCCCTGTACTGCCGACCAACGACCTGCCCTGCTTCGAAATCCCCATGCGTCTGGTCCTTTGATGACCCTACGGAATTTGGCACGGCTCTACCCATCAAGTTGGATCAGTGGATTACAGGGGGACAAGGACGCCAGGTGGCATCATATGCGTATGAGGAAGCGTACGACTGGGTCTCTGATATGCAGGATTTGGCTCTGGGGCGCGACATAACGGATGTGAAGATGGAGACTCTTTCTCCTGAGCGGAGACGTCGACACCGACGCCGCCTCCGCAAAAAGGGTCTTTTGGGACCTCCGAGAGAGCCGTTGCCGGAAGAGAAGGCGAAATGGGATGCGTGGCATGAGACACGATTGGCGAAGCAGCGGGCAAAGGAGGCGAGAGAGATGGGTTACGCAGTGCATGATAAGACCCAGGGGGGGTTTGTAGGAGAGGATGAGAGAGGGTGGGTTAAAGTGAAGTGAAGGAAGGGAGTTTGAAGAATTAATGACATTTTATATTTCTATTTTTCTTCACCTTGACTTTTTTCTTTCTTTTTTTTTTATATTTTATCAACGTCATGATGTGCATGAATGAGAATGAGTGAGTATGGAGTAAGGAGTAAGGAGTAATATATATATATATATTTGGAAAGTGTGTTTAATGTAGGGTATGATGGCCTAGATTACAGACCAGGTATTCAAGGGGTGATGATTGATTTCACTATACAAATAATGATTTCTATTTTCTATTTTATTTTATTTTATTTTATTTTATTTTATTTTATTTTATTTTATTTTATTTTATTTTATTTTATTTTATTTTATTTTATTTTATTTTATTTTATTTTATTTTATTTTATTTTATTTTATTTTATTTTATTTTATTTTATTTTATTTTATTTTATTTTATTTTATTTTATTTTATTTTATTTTATTTTATTTTATTTTATTTTATTTTATTTTATTTTATTTTATTTTATTTTATTTTATTTTATTTTATTTTATTTTATTTTATTTTATTTTATTTTATTTTATTTTATTTTATTTTATTTTATTTTATTTTATTTTATTTTATTTTATTTTATTTTATTTTATTTTATTTTATTTTATTTTATTTTATTTTATTTTATTTTATTTTATTTTATTTTATTTTATTTTATTTTATTTTATTTTATTTTATTTTATTTTATTTTATTTTATTTTATTTTATTTTATTTTATTTTATTTTATTTTATTTTATTTTATTTTATTTTATTTTATTTTATTTTATTTTATTTTATTTTATTTTATTTTATTTTATTTTATTTTATTTTATTTTATTTTATTTTATTTTATTTTATTTTATTTTATTTTATTTTATTTTATTTTATTTTATTTTATTTTATTTTATTTTATTTTATTTTATTTTATTTTATTTTATTTTATTTTATTTTATTTTATTTTATTTTATTTTATTTTATTTTATTTTATTTTATTTTATTTTATTTTATTTTATTTTATTTAACTTAAGTAAGAGGAATTGAAAATTGTCGAATCTATGAAGAGAATTGGCTTGTGTATTTTCGTAGGCTTCTTTTCTTCTATTTTGTGAGTTTTTGAAAAACTTCAAAAAGTCCATAACCAATTCATACAAAACGCCAAAACACCCCATCATCCACATCCCATCTACTCCATACAAGACGAAACGAAACGAAACGAAATGAAACAAAAAAGAATTCTTCTTTCACTTCTTTTCCATTTAATCAGCTATGCCGTCCCAATCGCCATCTTCATCGTCCATGGCATCATCCTCATCCTCATCTTCATCGTCGCCCTTTTTGTCCGCCCACGGCAATCTCTCATCGTCGTGACTGTCTGAGGCACGCTGTCGAATGGACTTGACGGGACATCTCTTAAGCAACTCGACCAAAGCACCGACCTTTTCCACAAACACCTTTGCATCATCATCATCATTATCATCATTCCCTTCTGCAGCAGCAGCAGTATCAGCAGCAGCAGCAGCATCACTAATGGCGCCTTCACGCTCTAATTCATCCACCCACACATCCAAAACATGTAATCTGAGCCCCAAGGCAACTTTATTCTCGTCCTCGGCGTCAAAGCACCACTGCGGAAAAATCACACTAACAATCTGCTCCGTTACATCACCCCGATAGCCCTCCTCCTTGACAAGTCGCACATGTGCGGCGAAGACCCTCCTGACGAGGAGCAAAAACTTGTCCAGGCGAAGAGCCTCGATATGTGGCCACTGCGAGCTGAGGACGGACCAGAAGGCAGAGAGCCAGGGTTCGATGCAGGCGGGCTTGAGAGTGAAGACGAGATTTGCTAGATCGGCGGCAAGCGCTTGCTGGGGACGAGGCCGGTCAGTCATCCAGAGGGCGTAGTAGAGACCGGTCCAGAGTTTGCGAGCGTCGAGAGGCGTGATGGTCTGGCGGGAGGAGAGGAAGGTTTGGAGGGAGGAGAGGGATTCGGTGCGAAGTTTGCGGTCTTTTCTCCCAAAAAAAAAAAGGAAAGATACTGCTGCGTTAGTTGTTGACTTTGACTATACCACTTGTTGTAGCGTAGCTACTCTGGTAGGTAAGGTGGGTTGGTAGGTAGGTAGGTAGGTAAGTTGAAGAAGAGACGGACCGCTTGAGGCGAGATTCTTGATAAAGGGCATCTGCTGCACATGTTGCGCAGAGACGTCGGCCGAAGGCATTGTAGAGTCAGGTCAGATAGAGATATAATTGAGTGTGTAAGATGTTTTGTATGTGATGCTTCGTTTCTGTTCTTCAAAATCAAGTCGAATTGAATGATTGAATGATTGAATGCTAAAAATGAAGAGGCAATAGAGAGAGAATGTCATGTGATTGTCAACTTGGAAAATTTGAAACTTGCGCAAAGGCTTGGGAAAAAAATCAAGGTCAAGCTCGGTCAAGCTCGGTCAAGCCCCACATTGAAAGAACTTGACCGAGATAGCAAGCAAGATCTTGTGCAAGTCACTTTGAAAGTATCTGGTGTGAGTCTTCAGTATTTATTTATTCACTTATTAATTCACTTATTTAATTCACTTATTAATTCACTTATTAATTCATCTATTCATTCACTCATTCATTCATCTATTCATTCACTCATTCATTCACTCACTCATCCATTACTAATCCACTCTCCTTCTCCAATTCGTCTTCCCCAATATTCATTCACTCCTCTATCTACATCCATCATCCCGGTACATCCAACTATGTAGCTCCAACAGCCGCAACCCCCCCACATCCGTCATACCAAGCCAAGTCAAAGTCACAAGTTACTCCGTACTAACTTTCATTCTTCTTCTTCTTCTTCTTCTTCTTCTTCTTCTTCTTTCATCTCCTTCTTCATTCACCAAGACTTGATGGATGGATGAAACAATTACTTAAAGGCACCAGCTTCTTTAACTTTAATACCATTGGTACCTTGACCTTTTCTCATCTATTCTCTCTATGATCCACTGAGTCACAACGTTCACGATCTGCCCTTTTCTGTTTGGCATCACCACTCACTGGAGCGATACAATAAAAGGGCTTCTTATTTCTATATAATATCATCAACTTCATATCCCACCACATCATAGAGGGATATACGGAGTACATTCTCCCCAAAATAACTACAACAGTCTACTCAAAGCTCTTCTTTACATCATCATCTTCAAAAAAAATGTCAACCAAACGCATATCAAAGGTCCGTCTCTTCCTTCTCCTATACAGCCAAAAGAAAAAAAAAGAAAAAAGAAAATAAAATAAAGAATACAAATAAAAAGAATACAAAGTCTCGCTAACCAAACATGTCCTCTTCTTCCAGGAATTCGCTGAAGTCTCCCAAAACCCTCCCGAAGGCTTCACCGTCTCCCTCCCCCCCAACGCCTCCGTCCATACCTGGCACATCACTCTTCAGCCTCCCCCCTCCTCAACCTTTTATCCAGGTCGCTTCGGCATCCTCCTCGCCCTTCCAACCGACTACCCTTTCAAGCCCCCCATCATCAAGTTTGTCACCCGTCTATATCATCCCAACGTTACCAACGACTCCCTCGGCAATGTCTGTCTAGGCATCCTCAAGCCCGAAAACTGGAAGCCCAGCACCAAGATCGCCTCCGTCCTCGAAGCCGTCAAAAATTTGCTCATCGAACCTCAACCCGACGATCCCCTCGAAGACAGAATCGCAGAAGAGTACCGCAATGATAGACCCGCGTGGGAGCAAAAAGCTAAAGCCCACGTCACCAAATATGCCCTTGAGGAACCCAACTTTCCTGCATCATAGGATTTTGCAGCACTGACGAAACTTGGCATGGGAAAGAAGACGGCGAAAAAGGTTGGCGAAGGGTCGGAAAAGTGAATCGCCCTTTTCTTCTAGTATATGAAATGGCGCGAGTAGTGATCTGGGGAAAGTGCTGTTGTTTGCGTTTTCGAGCGTCATAATGAACATGCGTGACAGATGTCTACAAGGATGAAACAGTAGAGGTAAAGCCAGCAACATAATATTCTACTGTGTTTATTAGTTATTAGAAAGAAAGAGAGAGAGAGAGAGAGACACACACACAGACAGAAAGTACTGGCTAATTTACGCTTTTTTAAATGCATCTTGTGCTTCTTCTTACGAGCTTTTTTGTTTGTTTGCTATATCTCTGTTATCTAGGTATTAGATGATGGACGACATGTCCTTTCAGAGAACAAAGAGACCTTGCAAGGCTGGACCGAGTTACCTGGGTATGGGTATCAGATGATGGACGACATGTCCTTTCAGAGAACAAAGAGACCTTGCAAGGCTGGACCGAGTTACCTGGGTATGGGTATCAGATGATGGACGACATGTCCTTTCAGAGAACAAAGAGACCTTGCAAGGCTGGACCGAGTTACCTGGGTATGGGTATCAGATGATGGACGACATGTCCTTTCAGAGAACAAAGAGACCTTGCAGGACCAGATCGATCGTATATGGCCCAACATGCCGCAGCAGGTATATAGGGATAATCATTGTTTTCACAATCACATCACAAATGCACAATCAAGTCTTCATTCAAAGAATTCATCATTGGCCGTGCACACACGTACACGCCAGTGTTGCCAATTACTCCTCCCCCAATTTTGTCCTAATCTATCCAAAACAAGTTTTTGTACATGCCCATCCCTTCTATGCTTCGCACCACAGATTTAGATTTATAAATAGATAAAAAGGATAAAGAAAAAAAGAAAAGAAAAGAAAGGAAAAGAAAAGAAACAGAGGAAGGGAGAAAAAAGAAAAAAGAAAAAAAAAAGAAAAAACAGACAAAGTGTGTGTATCTTTCTTTCACTTTTCGTGTCTGGCCAAAGCACTTTTTTGTTTGCAACAAGCATCCGTCTCTAGATAGTGTGTCTCTAACAAGGGACCTGCCACAGGTTGCAGCCGTAACCGTCGTCATGGTATTTGAAAACAAAGGGGTAGCGCTTCTGCTGTTTTGCGTCCAGCGTACCGATAAAAAGAAGAATAGGGAATATGAAAAAAAAGGAAAAAGAAGAGAAAATAGAAAAAGAAGAGAAAAGAAAAAAAGGAATAGAAGCGTTATAAAGAGAGTTGGGAGTAAGGAACAAAGGAGAAGATGTGTATAGTCGGAGAGAGTTGTAGAGAGAAGAAAAATGTAGAGAAGTTAAGGAGAAAAAAGGAGGTCAATGAAAATGCTAATGCCTCATATGCACCGTGGCCATTCTCCGGGCCACGACCAACCTCTTCCTCAAACGCCTGCCGTGCTATGAAAATGAAGAAAACGAAGTGAAAAAAAGGGGGGAATTATAATAGAAGAAACGAGAAGAAGAAAGAAGAAGTAAGAGAAGAGGAAAGAAGAAATAAGAGAAGAAGAAGGAGAAGGAGAAGGAGAAGGAGAGGGAGAAGAAAGAGAAAAAGAAGAAAAAGAAGAAGAGGAAAAAAAAGACAAATGGTATCAATGCGAATTCTAGTTCTCCGATTAAGCTTTATTTCTTCAACCCAAACAGGCTGCTACCTTTCCGCTCTCCATCAGCATCTCTGCCATGTGCGCCGGTTGTCGCGGCTTTGCTGCGTGATCGCAGGAGAAGGTCTTGCTGAGCCTTGTCACGTCTTTCTTGGCGACGTTCCTCGATGACTTCTTGGCTGAGGTGATTGAAGCCATTGCGCCTCTTGAAGCACGTCTCCAAGACCTTGTTCGAGTCAAGCATCTTCCTGGGCAACGATTGGACCACGCCAAACATTTCCATCGGATCTGCAATCGCCTTGATCTCGCTTTCTCCCAGCTTGAAGATGGCCAAAGCGACTCGGAAGAGAGTCTTGGATCCTTCGTAGAAAAAGACATCCCACACACGCAGCGTCGTCTCGATAGGCAATGTCCCAATGTAGCAGCTCATAAACCAAGCCGTCATGCAGAGCGTAATGGGAGGAAGTCGTTCCGACGAAAGTGCCTGAGTGTCTTTTCGCTTCAATCGAGGCGTTAGTGGAGACTTTCGCACTGACTTGCTAGTCATTGGTCTGGCCAGCGGCTCATTGTCCAACTCCCCCCCAATCTTGTCCCATACTGCAGGCATCGTATCTCGCAGCTCCGTCATCAAGACACCAAGGTCCACCTTGGAACCTTCGAGACTCATTTCGTGTGTGCCAGGGAGATAAATATGGGTAATCACGTTGAGGAGCCAAAAAGCCTGCTCTTCCGTGTCTACAAAGAGAAGGAGAAGACCAGCGATAAAATTGAGACTTTGACAATAGCCGATGCGAGGATTGTAGACGGCAAACGCGAGCAAAACGCGGCGAAGCGATGCGATGAGAGGAGGTTCGCCTTCCAACCCTACAGGTCCAGGTCCGCTACCATCCAAGGCCGCTCCCCTTACCGTGGATTGGCTTGCTCTCTCACTGCTAGTCGTAGTGTCAAGCATGTCAGCGGTGGCTTGCGAAGGCTTGAATTGGATGTTGTCAGGGAACGTCCGGTGAAGGTCTCGCTCAATCGCCTCGATATCGACATGCTTGGCTCGTCTCAGCAGTAGCTTGTCATAAAGACCTCCGTGCTTTGCTAGAATAGCTGGCCCACCCGCGTAGTAGAACCATGCAGCACCTCGCCAGTCCGGTGGAATGCCTTTGCGCACAAATCGCTTTGTCTTTGCATTGGGGGCCGGGAAACGATTGGGGCAATCAGTCATCAATGCGCTGTCCTTGAGGTACGAGGTCCACTTCTTTCGCCGGCGAGCGAGATACAGAGAATATCCCTTGTCCCAGGCATCGTACTGCTGTCTAGTGATGAATTGGTTTTCCTTCTTGAACCCATATCGATCGCGAGCGCCTGGCTTTTCAGGTTCAGGAACAGGTAAGGGGGATGGTGAGCGAGATTCAGGCATTGAAGGGGGTGATATGCGAGAGGGACTCGGGCTGGGCGTGGCTCTCGTATCGGTCCGGGGGCCATCGGAGTCTACGGAGGGGGCAGATTCTGCCGTCCTGGATGAATCGCGCTTCTCTGGGAAATCCAGGTCATGTTCAGGATCAAGATCAAGATCATGATCGTGAGTTAAAGCAGGTACAGTTGAAGTGAAAGCGGTACTGGAAAAGAGCATCTTGGACTGCCTAATTTCCACGTCAAGAGCAGTATGTGTGGCGGGTATCGGAGGCACCGGATGATCGACGTCAAAGTCGTCATGATGAATTCGCTCAGGAACCGGTTCGGACCTGGCAGTAGTAGGACGATGCATAACACTAATCATGTTGTCCAGAATGTTGTCGGATTGGGCGGGTTCTTCTAATTCGTCGTGAGTGTGTAAAGTCGCGTAGTCGTACCCGTACTCTTGCTCGTGCTCGTGCTCGTGCTCGTGCACTTGTTCTTGCTTGAGCACCTGTTCTTGTTCTTGTTCTTGTTCTTGTTCTTGTTGTCGCGAATAAGTATGCGTATCGTACGAGTCACCGTAGTTGGTGTTGTACTGATCGTATAGGTGGTGGTTCTGGGAGTCGAGATATTCGGGTTCGATATCTTCGTCGTCGTCGTCGTCACAGAAGCCTCTCTCGTACATGCCCATAACATCTTCCAAGCTAGGCTCATCAGCGTTGGCGTAGAGCGAGGTAACGGAGCTGTCCTTGGTTAGGACGCTGCTTC
Source organism: Trichoderma oligosporum (assembly GCA_015266385.1). NCBI lineage: Eukaryota > Fungi > Ascomycota > Sordariomycetes > Hypocreales > Hypocreaceae > Trichoderma > Trichoderma oligosporum. Next base: position 37,308 of record JACBYL010000058.1, on the reverse strand, counting down.
GCTCAGTGAGGGCAGTACCAGGCACAGACGATGATGTAAGCTGGGACCTGAAGCTTGATCGAAGCTCGTCCTCGCTCATCCAAGGAGCTGGCCCACTGGGCGTGGGAACGATCGCGGAACTGTCAATGCGATTGTGGACCAGCTGGGGGCGATTGCCGGCAATTGGTGGTTGTGCGGTCGCGTTTCTAGAGCGGCTGGCTCTCGAGTCGAGATATTCGGCAGTAGGGGGAAAAGACGGAGAGGCAGCATATGAGAATGAAGCTTTTGAGGAGACAGAAGGACGTCGGGGGCGCTGCCAGGAGGGCGTGGAAGGTGAAACGTTGGTCATCTCCGGCATGAGATCCGAGGAAGGGAGGTAAGCAAGCCGGAGGTTAGTACCTGTGCCGACAGGGGGTGACCTAATAGTACTACTGCTGGTACTTTGCTTCCGGGGTCTAGAAAAGTTCTCGACGGCAGGGGTATCTGGCGTACGTATTTCTGCGTGCATCGATTTTGTTGTAATCAATGTAGTAGTAGTAGTAGTAGTAGTAGTAGAAGAAGAAGAAGAAGAGTCGAGTCGAAGAGGTTCTGGCACTTTTCTTCTGCCGATTGACATGTCACGCACTGGAAAGGCTACTGAACTTGTATGCTGAGCTGTAGGCTGCTGTGGCTGATAATAGTGCGGCGATTGAGGCTGCGACTGCGACGGCGGCTGCGACTGCTGCTCAAACTGCCCGTATCGCTCGTACCAGCTATTTTGCGATGGCGTCCGAGGAGGAGGAGGAGGAGACATTGGGCTTTGCAAAAACATGTGGGAGCCATGTGAAAGAGAATCCCAGCGAGGAGAGAGGGGCGTAGGAGAAAGCTGAGGTGGTCGTCCTTGACGGTCGTCACTGTTTCTAGACGAATTGCTAGACGAAACACTAGACGGAATGCTAGAGGACAGAGGATGCGAGGTTAGAGGGGGAGGAGGGGATTTAATGCGCGATGCGTAGAGCGAGACCTGCCGGTTGGTGATGCTCTGCTGACGGCTGTGACCGCCACCAGCCTGAGAGACGGTCATTGAATTCATTAAATCTTTTGTTTAAATCTCTAGAGCCCAGCAGCGACGACTGAAAAGGATGTTGCCGGGCTCTATGAATCGATCAAAGAAGCACGTGAGACCCTTCTTCTTTACGACATAGACGAGGTTATACAGCTTTCAAGAGATATTCGAAGATCGGACTCGTGAATACTGTAGGTGAAGAGGGCGCAGCCCAGTGCCATTGCCGCCTGTGCACAAAACTTTGGTCTTTTTTTTTTTTTTTTTTTTTTTTTTTTTTTTTTTTTTTTTTTTTTTTTTTTTTTTTTTTTTTTTTACTTTACCTTTTTACGTTTCGATGCGTGCGGTGTTGGCGAGTTGTGATTCTTCTAATGTCGGTTAGTTGTTTTTTTCTCTTCACGGTTAGTTGTTTCTTTTCTTCTTCTTAAAAAAGGAAAAAAAAAAAAAAAAAAAAAAAAAAAAAAAAAAAAAAAAAAAAAAAAAGAGTTGAGGTGCTCTGGCTGAAGGATCGTGCGATTCAGCGGCAAGTTCAGGCACAAAAACCACCCAGTCTAGCCAGTCCTAGTAGATCATGCATGCAGGCAGCTGGCGCGCGGTTGGCGGATTTTCTCGTGTAGCAGCGAAGTCGGGCTCAAAGTCGGTAGAGAAAGAAAGAGATGAAAGAGATGAAAAGAGTGAAGTGAATCTAGACTTGTCACGAGATATTCCCTCTAGAAGAAGAAGAAAAGAGAAAATAAAGAGAAAAAAATGAAAAAGAAACAGAGAGCTGAAGTTCGATCAACGAGGCAGTCGTGCCTATACAGGACGAGGCTTCCCAAGAGAAAAGAGCGGTAGCGTGCAACAACCAGCAGCTACAAGAAGGCGAGCAACAAAGACGGAAACGCCGGGTTTCTAAGCAGAACTGGCACAGGCTCAGTCAGGCCTTTCAATACCTCTGGCACGCTTGGTGCAAAGAAGCAGCTCGCTGCGATCTTATCGGTAGATACAAAACGTGAAAACTTGCAACTGCTGCCTCATTTTTTTTCTCTCTCTCCTCTTGGTTGCAACAGTGGATTAGTCCTCGTGGTCTTTGAGCCGTGTCGAGTTTTCAGTGCAGGGATGATGAAAGTCGCCGTCATCGAAATTCTACAACCCTGGGAGAGAAGAAAAATTGGAATTAGGGAGCCCGCTGTCAAAGTGTCAAAGCAGCAATAGGCACGCGACGGGCTCCGATAGCAGCGCCGACAGGGGGGGTGAGCACCTAAACAATTGCCTAGAGTATATTTTTGTTCTAATCTTGTTCTTTTTTTCTTTTTTTTTTTAAAGGGTAATCAATCAAAAGGAGTTTAAAAAGAGAGAAAAGAAAAAAAAAGGGAACCGGATTCCAGCCAGAAGAGTTACTGCTTATGAGCTATTGAGGGGGCATGCGCAGGGCAGAATGCAGGATGAAGGCATAACAATATTCAATTCGCTGAGAGCCCAGCCGCCAGACGCAGAAAAAGGAATGCCGCACCTATAGCTTTGCATTGCATAGTGGATGGCAGCTCCCTAGGAGGTGTGTGGTAGTGGTATGTACAGTATACGGTATGTACAGTATACTAGGTATTGCGGAGCACACAGCATATGTACAGGCACCTCCATGCATACACACACCACAAGTACTACTTGTATGTAAAAGTAAGGTGTTTATTTATTTGGCTGCCCGTGCTTGAACAAGCATTGATATCTCAGACGAGATGGATTGCAGGGCTGCTTCCCCCTTGAAGACTGCTGGGGATTCGCTGGCCACACTGAGATTGAGCCTCAACAACAATAGCAAACATTGCAAAACTTCAGCCATCCTATGCGTCCAGGGTTCATCCTCTCTTCCTTCTGCTGTGCTACTTGTACTTACGGGCTGCCAAGGTTCGGAAATGCCCTACAAGTAGCCTCGTGGGCTGAACCAGCGCCAGCAGCTCCCGCTGAAGCTTGCATGAAAAAGCCCGTTTCCCCAGGGCACTGGTACTACTAGGTATTACTACTAGGTACTACTACTACTACTACGAGTACTACTACTACTACTAGTGATAATAGTACAAGCACAAGTAAGCTCTAGCGCAACGGGCCCCTCCCGGCCTTCCGACGCTCATTGACCTGAGGGGGGCCTTGGGGGCATTGGGGGCGCTCATCCTTGGACTTGCATTGGCTGCTAGATTGATTACTAGCAATCCAGAACAATAACCATAACTGCTTAGGCGCTACTGGTACTGACTAGTAGCTTGACATTACCGGCAGTGTTGTCGCCTAGCTCGCAGTGAACAAGTTGTATGTTGAGTACCTTGTACTACTGGGTAGTAGGTATTCAGTATTCAGTATTCAGTACGAGTACTCCCTGCTTCAGGGCAATTCTGAGGCAACACAGTCTCGCTCTCTCTGTTAAACATGCATGTACGAGTACAAGTATGTATGCACTCTTGTACTACTACTTGGCAATATGGAGTAGCCATGCTTTGAAACAAATCTCCGTTGCTTTTGTGTCCCGCTGATCTTCAAAGTTCTGTGATTGGTCGGGCGCTTTCTCATCAGCCGCAGCGTCAAACCTCTCGTACTACTAGAATGTTGTCAAGGGTGAAAAGAAGACGGTCTACTAAAAACAACAACAACAACAATAAAGATAGTTTTATTCTGATCCTACATGTATATATGCTCAGTTTTCAGCTTTCAAGGCATGTCTACTAAGTAGCTTTCTGGGAACGGCTCCCTCATGCTATGAAGAGGAATGGGAGCTATATTTCATGTATCGTTTTCTCCCTTCTATCCCCAAGATGCGTCTTAGACCTAATATCAGTATCTTTTACCTATTTCGCGAAAACAGGGTACTCATAGTCTTCCATATTAAAGTTATTTCATAATTGTGATATCATTGGTGACGTCTCTTACGAGAAAGAAAAAAAACCGCTCCAGCATCTTATTTTCGACTCCTCGTACGATTCAATTTTCTCAGCTCTGCGAGGATATGCCCCTGTCTGAGCTCCACTCTAACTAAGAAAAAGAAGAGGAAGTGGAAGAAAAAGAAGAAGAAGAAGAAGCGCCGACAGCCGTCCAGCCACAAGGCTCTGAAAATATGGTAGAATCTTCGTCAGGAGCTTAAAAAGACTTGAAATCGCCTATGCAAGGCACGGACTCTCCCTCCCTGCTTAGTGCGCGCGTGTTGGATGCTGTAGTGAGTGTCAAAGCTTGAAAACGTACGAGCACCTTGCGGACGCCATCACCCGTGCTCTGTTTGCCTTACATGCCCGGGTTATGGGTACAGTATGCCAGATCATTTGTTTCCGAGATTAATAATATATGTATAAAAGAAGAAGAAGAAGAAGAAGAAGAAGAAATCTGTAATTTCGAGATAGATGGATTCCTGACGATGAAATTCACCTAATGCTTTTTAAACCAAGTAAAGTAATCACTACTTGAACCCTGGCTGCTTATTCTAGGATACCTCGGGCATGCGGAAAACGGCCGAGTCCATCTGCGTAACTGTTATTACAAAAGTGCTCCGTTCATACATGTACAAAAATACTGTACTGTACTTGTAACCGACAGGGCAATCGGCACCGGCTCTTTTATTTTCTTTTATTTTCCTTCCTTTTCCATTAGATGCGGTGTATCCTTGGCAAATAAGATTCCTAGGCAGCACGGAGAGAGAATATCCTCCTGTCATTGTGCCCCCTAGGTACCGTACCTTGGATACTGTAGTTAAGTAGGTGATAGTAGTTGTTGTAGTCCTACAAGTACTGTTCACAGATACTCCCTACTCCAAGTGCCAAGTTATGATATAATTCTTGCCTTAAAGGTACAAATGACTCGTCCATGTCAGTGGCAATCTCCTCTCCCTCGCGTTATTGCCAGTAGGGGCTTCAATTGAAAAATTGCGGGTAGCCACCGCAGCTCCTTTCTGTTGTCATCTTGGCGCCGACGCAGTTTTCAGTACGCGTACCGACAGGAGCTTTAAATTTCTTATTGTACTCGGTAGTACTTACCCAATATTACTAGGTATCTTACCGTATTAGCCCACGTAGCTTTTAGCGGCGGATGCCCTGTACTAATACTACTAGGCAACTAACAGCAGCACACTACAAGTATGAGTACTCTGGAGGATGGCCATGCTTCAATTCTACTCCAGACCCATCAGTTGATAGCATTCAATCCAGGCTCACTACCAAGTAGGGAGAACTCCCTAGAATCTTTGCTTTAGAACATACAAAGTATACAAGCACACAAGTACAAGTACAGTAGGTTTTATTTCCCCGCCTCCCTCGCAGAGCCATCTGTCAATCTTAGATCCCCGCGTGTTTCATCTCGTTTCTTTCCATTTGCCTCCACCAGATTGATTTCATCAGGTCAATTCTTTTCTTCTTTACATCTAAATTTAAAATAGAGAAAATACCCAATAAAAAGATGATATTATTCTACCAGCTACCTCCCTCATAACCTCTTCATTTTTCGCCGCTTCAAAGCGGTTTCTTTATCACCATCTCAGCCTCACTTATCCCTTGCATAAGAAGGGTTTCCAATCACCGTGTTCAAAATCCCCCCCTCCACCCCCGCCTTCACCCCCTTTCTATCATGTTCCAGCCCCAAACGCCAACTGGCTCAAATTCTAGCGAATGATGAATCTGCCTCGCGCCGTTGGTCTATTGTCTATTCCGTTTTCTCAGGGTCAGAGTCAGGCGGACAAGTTGCCGACGCTGGGATGGTGCGGCCGTAGTTGGGTTCTCTAACGAGGGTGCATATGTATGTTTCACCCGTTCAAGGACAAAAACAAACACAATCCCTCATTGGAAATTTTTATTTTATTTTTTGGGACCTTTCCAATCACAGCAGAAAGTGTCATCACGTTGTGATACCTCTGAGATGTCCTTCTGCAGCCATGCCGATAGGTGACGTGACATTGAAAATATGTGGCACTATATTCGAATTAACTCGAGGGTGATATCTACCTATAAGTAGGTATGGAAATGGCAGTAAATTCAATATTAATTCTACTACTAACAAAGTACCTTACTTACCTACCAGGTACCGATACCAAAGAATATTTGAGCTTTGCTAATCGCTTCTCTGAAAGTATGGCTGGCTTCAGTCTCGTGACTAAATTCTCTACGCATGCTTATACCTAATCCAACTATATTCACACAAGATACCAAGTGATAGACACACTAAAGGATGAAATGATTTGCTGTATCAGATGGATAGCCTACACGAAGCTGATATTTCGTCACAAAGCTTAGCTTGGTAAAGCATAACAGAAGCTTTTGCCGTGGTTGCCCTCGAACAACCACCCTACAGCTACCCTGACACTCTTCTTGTTCACTCTCGCAGGCATCCGAATGTTCGCTATATTTTCTTCCTGTCTCTACTGCAGCAACTATTGACAGTTACCTTCTTTCAGGGGGAGAAGACGACAATAATCATATATCTACCATTCACTCACTACCTGAATTGAGTCGCAGTAATGGTAAGTCTCTGATACTGCAAAGCTCTTGAAAGCGTGCAAGAATACTAACTCCAGCTGGCTATGCTAGGTTATATTACCAATACACGAGAATGCCGATGATTAATTTTTTTCATGAGCACGATACGCAGTCATGGCTATTGTAGCCTACTACTTCTTATCGCGATAGCATGAGAAAGGAGAGGACTCTTTTTATTACAGCAAGCAATACTAAAACCACTTTATCCTGACCATTTACAACCTTTCTAGCACACCAGTGCTCCCTCATGCATGGCCTGAAACCATTGCTCTTTACGATATTTTCGACACGTGTTTCGCGATACCAGTTATTAAATTACATCTACAAATACGAATTGCGTAACAAAGCATGTCATTTATATACACACAAGGTATATACAAGGCGAGATTTACAATGTCAGCTCATCTATAGACGCGATTTCATGTCTTATTCCCAATATTGGTTTACGAGAAGACATATTCCTCTTAATGACACCAACTGAGATTAAAAAGGCGAATCTGAGCTTACTTCACGAAATACAGACAAATATTACAGGGATGCCCAAAAAATCACACAAAGATGAGTGAATTCTGTGGTAATGAAACCACAAAAAGCCAAAAGCTATTATTACCCCATAATGTATGGAAGAACGCGTTCCAAGTGGATCTTTTTATAGTGCCGCTGACGACCGAATAGCAGAGAATGTGGTGTCTAGAAGGGGAAATCCGTCAGGACAACGTGCATTGGTGCGGCCCGACGATAGGTGACCCATTTCTGCTTCGCATCAAGGGTGAAAGAAAACCCCCCCCACATGAGACTCTGAGGGACAGGATGAATGGCTGGCCTCTCGCGCAATCACGAGGCTTATTTCCTCTTCCCTTTTAACCTTGTCTTTTGCTTAAATTTTTTTTTTTTAAAGTCCGTCCCAGCACGGAGTAATGCCAATGAGACTGGATATCTGTTATGCGCCACCGAGACTGAGGCTAAGGCTGAGGCTGAAAGTTAGGTCGCTGCAGGCGGAGGAATTTGGTAATGAGTTGAGGGGAAATCTGATCTGATCTACCGAGTACGGAGTACGGAGAAGAACAGGCCGCCGCCGCGAGGAAGTTATGGCGCAACGATGAATGCATGTCACGTGGCATAATACGGAGTACAATCGTGATCGATGACGCCTGTCTACGACGCGGCTGCAGGTACGTACAAGTAGCTTACATACTACTTTTGTCTGCGAAGCCGGAGCTGGAGCTGGAGCTGGAGTCTTTAAGACAAAGATGCTCTGGGTCTACGGGAGTACGGGAGTACGGGAGTACGGACGACCAAGTACATACAAGCTCGAGGTATAGTACTGGTCGTTCTGGGGCCCCCCATTGGCCTTGGTGGAGGATTTATCCCAAGAAGTCAAAAAGCTGCACAGCAGGGACAAGACGTTCTGGTTCATCAGCCCCATTTCTGGACTAGAACGAGTGGTCTACCCCATGGGCGTGTTTTTAGTGAAATGCGCAAGTCTTAGCTCGCGTGGAGCTCACCCTAGACAGCCAGCGACGGCCATCGGTTGGACTTGTTGCTCCAGTCACCAGAGGACACACAGCTCCAGTCTCACTATGCACACTCCGCGTGTGCACGGGCCCTGGTACGCCCCCTTGCTCACAGCGGACAGTAGGATTTGTTTGCTCCGAAGTAGAGTAGAGCAGAGAGAGAGAGAGAGAAGCTGGCTGGCTGTTGATGGGAAAAAAAGGCTGGGCGAAATCTTGCTGTTCCCCTCCTCGGTCTGGTCTGCTCTGCTCTGCTGCCCTTACGCCTCTCTCTCTCTCTCTCTTCTCTCTTCTCCACCCTAACCGGAGCACATGTCACTCCCAAGTCCCTCGCTGTCGGTGACGACACCTGGGAAACAGGCTGGCCTTGCTGGCCTACCGCGTGAGTTTGGGCGGCGCAAGCCCACTCGAGGTACCTCGCCTCCGTTATCCGGGTACATAGAGCATCGCATCACAGCAGCATGGCGCCTACAGAACCTTTCCCACTGTTGCAGCTCCCCTACCTTACCCTACCTAGTCCAGGCCAGCCCAGTTGTAGTAAGATTGTAGTAGCTCTGCCCCCTCCCTCTAGCTGTCGCGGGCGCGCTCTCTCGCTCTCTCTCTGTCTCTCGCTCTCGCTCCCCTTCCCTCTCTTACCTACCTAGTTTTTCTTTTTTCCTCTCCCCTTCCACTCTCTCTCTCTCTCTCTCCCTCTCTCTCCTCTCTCTGGTCCTGCTCGCATATAAAAGGCTTCCACTTCCCCTCCCCCTCCATCTGCAAAGGATTGCCCCAGCGTCTCTTAGCCAAGTCTCGGTATCTCCAATTGCAACCTATATCCTACTTCGTATCTATCCGTCTTATACATATCCCACACCATGTCCGCTCGGAAGCGCACCCGTGACGAGGAGGATGAGGAAGAGCTTGTCTCTCTCCCCGAAGAAGATGATGGCGAGGAAGAAGAAGAGTAAGTGCCTGTTACCATTCTATTATAGCTGTTGATGATGTGTTTATCCATGGGTGGGATACGCTCGATGCCAATTGAAGCCTCTGTCCCTTGGTGATATGTTACATAGCACGCCTTGTGTTGTAGCATCAGTTGGGGGGGGGGGGAGCCATCTTCCAGCACCTGTGTCCCAAGACTGCCATCTCACTAGTTACTAGTATACTTGTTTAGGCAACATCATGCTAATGTTTCTTAACAGATATGTCTCTACTGGAGACGAAGAAGAGAACGACGATGACGAAGTAGACGAGGAAGAGGAAGAAGAGGGTGACGAAGAAGACGAAGAAGCCCAAGGTGGAGAGGAAGCAGCCGCGTCTGGGGAAGCCGGAGTAAATGGTGAGTTGGAAGCTACTCCTCTGCAAGCGACGGTAGCCAAGTGGTTATACCAAACGTCGCATCGCATTGACATCTGAACCAAGAACTCTCAGCGGCATGTACAAATCACTAACACACAAACAGGCGATCAGCCACCACAAAAGAAACGCAAGACTGTTGATGAAGAAAAGGTTGCCAATGGTGACGTCGAGGAAGAGGAGGAGGAGGAGGAAGAGGAAGAGGAGGCCGAGGCAGACGCAGAAGAGGCTAATGAAGATGAGGCAGAGGAAGAGGCTGAAGAAGAGACTGCCGACGCCTCAGCCCCAACCAAGGCCGTCAAGGTGCCGGAAGTGTCTCACGCGGCAGACACACCAGAGCCCAAAGCAGTCACTGCTGGAGGCGATGAGTAAAATCTATCTATATATACACTCTATATTCCCATTTCTCACGGCGTCAATTCTCTGGAGCTGCGCGCTGAGCAAAGAGAACGGAGCGCCTCTGTGTACTTTGTTGATTGGCAATATTAGGGCATATGGATGGGTATTGACCCTTTGGTCATTAATGATTTTTTTCTAGCTCTATACCTCCTCACACAGGGTACAAAAAGTGATGCCCGCCAACATAGTTAATTTGGGCTTGTGCACGCCTCGTTACAGTTACAGTTACAATTATCGATATCACTGTGATGTGCTGATGTCAATGTCTGTTGAGTGAGTGCAAGGCGTCTTAATGCCCAGATTGTCTCTTTTTTTTCTTTTTTTTGGCCGTGCCGTACTATAAATGTATAGATTTAAGCGCAAATCGGGTGTTTGCATCCTTTTCGTCCATCTCTGGTTAAAGAATTCTTGTGGTTATCTACCTATATCTCGATCTACTCTGTGTGTGCATACTTGGTATCTAACCTCTGGTCAGTGAGATGGTGATTATATTAATTTTTTCGCCTTTGCCTGGTGTACTTATTTTCTAAACACATATGATTAGCTCGCATCGGAATGTGCGGCATCGCTCAAATGATGAAGCGGGATGTCAATAATTAAATCTCAATAGGGCGTGCGTGGGGTCAATGGAGAGAGTCAATTTTCCCTCTTCTTCATCGATTTGCTTCATTCTTTTCATTCTTTTCTTTTCATTTCTTTTTCTCTTCCTTTTTTTTCTTTTTTTTTTTTTTTTTTTTTCTTTTCATTTTTTTTTCTCTTCCTTTTTTTTTTTTTTTTTTTTTTTTGGAATCAGAATTGTGAAGCTATAACTGCTAATTTCATAGTTCACTATCCATTGAAGCTCATCTATTTTAGTAGATATTCCATTACGCAGGTTTCTTTGTAAACAGCATCATCTAATTCACCAATAGAAATGTCTCGTGCTTTGGCAGCAGTAAGATCGCTAGACCACCTGGTCCTAACATGCGCTTCGATCCCAAGGACCGTATCATGGTACGGCAAGTACCTAGGAATGAGGGAAGAAGCCTTTACGCCGCCATCGAATCCGGATGCGAAGCGCGTGGCGCTGAAATTCGGAACGCAAAAGATTAACTTGCATGAGAGGGGCAAGGAATTCGAACCAAAGGCGACGACGGCACTGCCTGGGACGGCGGATTTGTGTTTCTTGGTGGATGAGGGCGTTGACTTGGAAGAGGTGAGGAGAGGGTTTGAGAAGGATGGCGTGCAGGTTTTGGAGAGGGGGGAGGTGGTTTTTAGGAGGGGGGCCATGGGGAGATTGAGGAGCGTTTATGTTAGGGATCCGGATGGGAATTTGATTGAGTGAGTTCTTGTTGACCTTGTTTGGATGGTGGTGATGGTCAGTCATGATGCTGTGCTGCTTTCGAAGTATGAGTAGGGATGGATTTTGGGGGGGGGGAGTTGAGAGGATTGATGGTGAGGAGGAGGAGGAGGAGGAGGAGGAGGAAGAGGAGGAGGAGGGAAAATATTGTTCATGGTTTTGGTCTGTGATTGCATTGATTGGATGGCTATTCATTACTTTCATGTTAGAATTGTCATGATAAATGGACGGATGGCCTCTAATATACTGTATACTGTTGGTGTTGAAACCAAGAAAGGCTTCTATATAAGAGGTGTGCTTGTTAGGCAACGATTCACGATATCATGAAAAAAAAAAAAAAAAAAAAAAAAAAAAAGAAAAGAAATATCGAGGTATTATATACATGAATAAAATATATGCCAATGACAGAATGGGCAATGTCCCACAAGACGTAAATAGCTATGATTTATATAGAGTGTAAATGTAAATGTAACTTAGTAAGTGTGTGTAATGTAATGTAAAATGTAAGTCATCATTTTCAAGAGGCTCAACGCTTGCTTTACTGTAAATGAGAAGCAGCCCAGTTTCTATCGCTCTTCTTTGGGCTTTGTCCTTTGCCCGCTGAAAAGATATGACTAATGCGCTTTTTCAATTATCTTCTTCTTCTTCTTCTTCTTCTTCTTCTTCTTCTTCTTCTTCTTATAGTTTTGTTTTCGGTGGCTTGTGCTCCAGCTCATCTTGTTCATCCTTCAGTATCTCGGATATCTGCATTCGCAGCTCCTCCGCTAAATGCTCCGCCTCATCCTCATCGAGCTCTTCTCTCTGCCCTCTACCAAACATGGTGAAACTCTCGCGATACCTCCCGCTGGCTCGTATCTCCGGTCGAGGGATCAGATGGTAGTGCATATGCGGTACGACTTGCGCCGCGGCCGCGCCGTTGTTCTGCACCACGTTCCAATCTGCGATGCCTGTGGCGCGCACCAACGCGGTGGACAATAGGCGGATGTAGCCGCCCAAGTCGCGCGCCTCGGGGTGAGTCACGTCTGTGAGCTTTGGCCGGTGGGCGCGCGTGCAGAGCAGCAGATGGCCATGACTTAGAGGCAGGATGTCGAGGAAGGCGATGAGGGAGGGCGTAGAGAGGACGACGTAGGAAGCTGGCGCTGTCAGGTTGGAGGGAAATGGATTGGGAGGCTCGAGAGGACTAAAAGGTGGATGGGCGGCGGCAATGGCGCAGAAAGGACAATCTTCTTCGCGCGTCGAGGGCGGGGGGAGAGATGGATCGAATGAGGTGTGCATTTTGTCTTCTTTATTTTTTATTTTTTTATCTTTTCTTTGTTTTGTCTTGTCTTGTCTTGTCTTGTATCGTCTCGTCTCGATCTTGTTTCGTCTGGCCTGAGCGGCTATGTCGTTCGTCCTATGCTGTTCGAATTGGGCGAAATGGATAGAGAAAGAGAACAAAGTCCTAAGAAGCCAGACCAGATTGGGCTATCGGCTTTTTAATTTAATCTGCTTGGCTTGGCTTGGTAGAATCGTATGACATGATTATCGAAAAGCAAAGTATGGAGCTGTAAACAAATCAACGGTCGTTAAATTGAGCGGCTAGATTCGCCAGATAGATGGAGAAATGCGCGTTTCTTTGCTAAACTGCTAATTGATGATAATAAACATCATCATATACGCTACTAAAAGCAGCCAATCGGTATTAGCAAACAGTGCTTGTCAAGGCAGGGCAGATGAGAAAATACGGATTTGTTTAGGTGTGTCTTGTGTTTGTTTGCCGAGGTATATTGATTTGTCGCGGAGTGAGCTGTGATTGGTATTACATTACTAAGCTGTATGCTGTTCTCGTAAAATTGGTGAATCTTGTGGTAGAAATAGATTGATAAAGCAATTTACTGCGGCTGAATCAAATAATCTTACCTCATCAGTTCAACAGGACCTCTCTAATCGTAAAAAGAGTGTTTTAATGTTTCTTTCGAAGTAGTTTCTGCATCTAAAAGTCTCGTCTAACACTCGCCAAGCTTATCACTCTCTTTACCGCTTAATTCTGCCGGACATAATTCTTCTCCACCGCCACTATTTTCTCTCCCCTTCCGCTCACTCCCTCTTCAACATTTCGCCAGTCTCCCTCCACGCCATCATCGACACCATTCAAAAAAAAGAAACCACCCACACACCACATAAACCTTATTTCTAAAAGCTCGATATTCGGAAAGAATGCCTCGCGAAGAGTACCAAGTCCCGACCGCTTCCGCCGCTGGCGCTTCAGCAACACGCGGTGCAACTGGCGGCGGCGAGAGACACGATAGTCGGGCTGTTATGACATATCTCTGCGGCGACTGTGGTGGAAATGTCACATTGAGCAAGGATGCGCTGGTTGCGTGCCCGCATTGTGCTGGGAGAGTGCTTTACAAGGAGCGTACGAAGCGGTGAGTTTGCTTTTGCTGTGTCCTGGTGCTGGCGTTTGAGAGATGATGCTGACTATGTGTCGCATAGAATGGTGCAATTTGAGGCTCGATAGGCGCACAGAAGTCAAGGAGGGATCCCTCAACTGGATACAAAGGACGAAAAGGGCCACACAAAAAAAAAGACACAAACTATAGACCATATTCGAGGAGTTTTGGAAGATAGGGATACTTCAAATTATAAGCAGGGCAAACATTATTTAATTTGGAAATTTGATATTAACGTTATATGCAATGCGCGCCCAAAATGGCTACCTAATAGTTTGCGCAATTAAATCACTTAAATTAAATGACATAGCCAAGTCCCTTACATTCGCATTTTTTGTCCTGATTTCCAAAACGCCTAAACAGCCCGTATGCCACATCCCAGAAGTCATCTTGGCGCTACCGCTGTGTATGCAGATATTTGGCGAAACTCGCGTCTCCCAAGATACCCTCGTCTTTGCCTTCCATGGCAGCTGCGTACCTAGCCTGAAGGCCCTCCTTGGTTGTTTCGTCGTCCTCATCGTCGTCGTCAGAGTCGGCATCACTCGGGACATCCACATCGTCATCTTCGTCGATTTTGATGGGTCCTTTTTCGGTCACGTTGCTGGCTGTGACAGACATCCCCTGCATCATCTTGTCCAATTCCTGCTCACGACTCTTCTTTTTCTGCTCTTCCCTTTGTTCCTTTCGTCGCTCCAGCTCTGGCAAATAGTCTTCCAAAAACTCCTTCCTCTTCTCTTCGACGGCTTCAAAGAACTCTTCGATTCCTGTTCCTACTCGTGAACTTACGGCAACCATGCTGAGATGTGAATAGAACTCCTCAAGGACCAAACTCATTGAGTTGAGCAAACTACCCATGTAGCCACTTCCACCACTTCCAAAACCCTCTTGACCCCCAAACGTGTCGGAATTCTCGTCGCGACGTAGAGCTTCTTGGAATGCTTCAAAGTCCGTCATCCACTCCTTGGCAAATGAAGCATCCTTAACATCAGTCTTGTTGAAAACTAGAATCATAGGCAGCTTTGTCTTGTAGAGAATGGAGCAGGCATAGAGCATATTAGACATGAATGTTGACGTCGAGGCGGTTCGCGGTGTGTCGATGATGTATGCGATAACGGTAGGGAAGGATGACGCAAGAGATTCGAGAAGGATAGTTCCTGAAGCAGACCAGACAAAGGCCTCGATTTGCCCAGGGGTGTCTACTAGAATTCGATCGATTGGTTTGCGATCGGGCTTTTCGGGGTCAGGTTTGGAGCGCTTCTCTAACAGATTGACAATCTGGTCGACTTTTGTCGCAAAAAGATTTAGTGACGTAAGGATTCCCCCGTTGGGTCCTAGGTTATATTGCTTCATGACTTCCTCATAGTTGACCGAGTCTCGAATATCAATGTTGCTGTCGAAGGGAACGTTGAGAACAGCAGGATCGAGGTTGATGACATAAGGAGGCGTTTTCTTGGAGTGAAGATAGGCATTGATTCTTTGCATGAAAGTTGTTTTGCCTGAGCCTATATCGACGCAAATTCTTTTTGTTAGGCCTTGGGGAAAAGTTCATGATCCAAGGGAAGCTTGCCTGCCATGCCAACGCAGACGATAGCGGGAGGCGGCGAGGGCGTCGACGATGCCGCTGCCGTTGAGGCGCCGCCAGTGGAGGACGAAGCCATAGTAGAAGCCGATCGAGTCAACTTATTCCCTACCAAGGCGCGGTGAGAAGATGGATTCGGTGAATGCTTAGAAATGAAGTCGAGAGAATGATGGGAATAGGCGGGTCAAATTTTTTGGATAGCGGGTTCAGCGATAAAGCTGCCCCGCCTGCTCCCTTAAGGTACGGAATAAATACGTACGGAAACACCCCGCGGTGACGTCCTCTCACCAAGACATTTAATTCTTATGTAAGCAACTAAAGATGAGATGATGCTTCTCTCGGCCTCAAAAAATGAAACTGCTATTATATGGCTACAAACACAAATTGGAAGTAGTCAACTATGTTAATGGCTGCATGATACGCGTAGAGTAATTGTATACTGACTAGTTTGCATGCTACCAATATCTGCTACCTGCTAATCGCTAGGCTTCAAGATGTTCTCTTTTCAAACATGTCCTCTCAAATTGACCCCTCTCAATCCCCCTTTTTCAACCAGCTCCTAACTAGCCATCTGTGCCGCTACTACGGAACGTTGCACATAAAGCTGCGTAGTGGTGTGTCAAGTCAAGCACATTCTGCGGTAGGCTTGTTGCTTGGATAATGCTCCTCACTTTCACAGCGCCCTCATCCTCAATCAAAGTTCGAATGGTGTGAAGCAGCTCTGGACTGAACTCGCTGTACCACCTATACTGCCACGTTACCAGTCGAATCACTGCCGCAACCGTTTCCCTTGTACTTTTCGATTTCTCAAAGACTCGCAACACGCCAGCCAAGGACTTTGGGCTAAAGCGAAGGGACAAGCAAGCCCGGTATGCTTCGGCAGCTTCATCGAAATGCTGCAAACGTTCCGCGAGTGAGCCAAGTATTTCCCACTCCTCTGCTGACTTCTTGTATTGTATTTGTTGGGCACGGTATTGAGCCATTTGTGTGCGCCAGATTGTGTAAACACGTAAATCTTCGTATAGAACCATGAATAAGCTGTCAAGCCAGCGCTCACATAGCCGCTTAGTGTTCAGCCTGGAGAGATGGTCATCCGCATGAGTGCCCTGGATAGTTATCAAGTTAGATAATATGGCCAATGAAATTATGGAAAAGTGCGATTGACTTACGTTTTCAGTGGTAGTATCAGCTTTAACCTCATCTGGGTCAACTGCACTTGAAGGCTTCTCAACTCCAAGGGCTTCTCCGTTGGGTGCCAGTGTCGATGCAACTGGCTCTGAGGGCTTCTCACTCTCATCCTCTGAGCCTTCGTCTCCATTAGTGGTTGGATCCGGCGTGCCCCGAAGGCCATCCATACTTGGGCTTCGCTTCGTTTGAGAAGCCTGGGTAGCTTCTTGCTTCTCGGTGCGATACTCATCCTCCATAACGAAGACATTGCTACGAATCTTTAAAAGCTGATCCCAGCCAATCTTGGCCGTCATTTCCGTCAAAATACCATACGCTCTCTTGAATGTGCCACGATAGGATGCTGCTCGCAGGTTCAACAGGCTTGGATCGACTTGTTCTGAGTATCTTGACTCTGGTTCGCTGTCAATTTCGTCAAGACGTGTTTCATTCAAGGTAGGGAGGTGAACATCTCTCGGTTCCGGCATCAAGGGAGAATCTTTGTCTTGGTAGGTGAACATAGGGCAAGAGTTGAGTATTGTCAGAGCGTTTTCCCAATCCTCCATAGCAACATACACCTGAGCTAATCTGGCCCAGGTACTAAACTCGCTGGGTGCAGCGATAGTGCTGCGGTCTGCACAACCAAGAGCCATCTTGAGCCTCTCTTCCTTTATCTCCGGCGTTTCGGCTTTTTGAGCTTTCTTAAGCAGAAAATCTGCCTGCGTGTCGAGCATAACATAATCCATTGGAGTCTGCTGAAGCGATTGATACAATACTTTTACCCCTGACACTTCTTCATTACCCATGAAGAGCACTTTTGCCAGCAGTGAGGCGACCTCGACACTTTGAGTTCGAAGTTTTTCGAAGAGATTGATCCCCGAGGTATAACGACCAGTTGTCTCGAGATATTTCAATAGTCCAGTGGTCAAGTGATTCGATACATTCGTAGGGACTTGAACGATAGAATCGGACCCAAGTTGCCACCCTATATATAGTTAGCTTATATCATCCTGGAATCTTCCGTTCTCCGGTCTCCATACCCCTGAAGAAGAGCTGCTCAGCCGAGTTAAGGAACCGATGCTCGGTCTCTGTGTTAGTGACGGGGTTAAATCTTCGAACGCCGACGATTTTACGAATACTATCTCCGCTACCGTCATCAGCGTAAGAATACGCCCTGAGAACACTGCAGAGATATGTCTCGAGCCACAGCTCGTCCGACGCCTTTCGCTTTTCGCCTCGCTCGTCGACGCAGTAACTCTCGACGGTACCCGGGATAGACACATGCACCCGCATGTCTAATCTTGAGAAAGCATTGTAGCAACTTTGTCGCTGTTAGTGCCGTCTGGTTCGCATGGAATGGCAGCCGCGTGGTATTGGCACCTACCAATATACACCCTCGACGATCCTGGTGATTGTATTTGGGTCATGGTCTTTATAGGTCAATGTATTAATGTACGCTGCGAGGCTTGCCGAAGACGATGCATCTACACCAGTAACGTGGTGATAGACGCCAGTCTATAACTATCTTAGCTGATTGTCTATTGCTCCGCGGTTGTTAACTATCGCTGACCTGCTTCCCAGGATTGCGCACTGCCTGTTTTACTAGATGAACAAGATCGGGCGGGCCCAGCTCTCGCAGATTTGCAAGCGATTCTGTTCTGGCATCAATCGACTCGTGGAGGATTTCCTCTGTTAACCTAATCCAAGAATTAGGCACTCTCTTCTCTTCAGCGTATTTTCACGGGGCGGCGGAAGACTCACTCGGGCACTGCTGGCGCAACCATCGCGACAAGCAGGCTCTCGCAGTTGCGAGGTCAATGGAATGGGGCAGATATCGAGAAATTGAGAGTCAGCTAACCATGAAAGACAGAAGAAGATTCACGTGGCCATAGAAACCGGAGTTCGCAGCGCAAACTGGTGGGATTGGAGGAGCTGTTGAGCGTATTGAGCTTGGAGCAAGGATCAATTTCCTGGGCATGGAGCCACACTGACCACGTATGACCAGCCTCGCCCTATGGCCATGCACGTGGCGCCACACTTATGGTGGACTACCTATGGATACGACAAGGTACAAAGAGATACGAGTTGTGTCGTTAAAGAGTTGTGCCCTTGCGCTGTTAAATTTGTCCTACAGGTACTCCGCGGTAACCTCACTGTTGGCGTAACTTAGTCAGCTATTGAGTTACTGTCTCTTTCAATTACAGTGACTTTTAGCGTCAAACTTGCTTAAAATATAGCGCTCTTAGGGAGCACTATAATTGCGGCGTTCCCCATACTTCTTATATGCGTCGGGTTACTATTGTAGTGCCGGTAGGGAGTACGTAGCGGGGCAGGGGCACATCGCTGTAATCTTATCGCTCTGGTCAATTGAAATCAACGCGACGCGCGATTCGAGGCTCGTGAGAAACGTCATTGAAGGGCCAACGGAACCCTCAGCATCCATCAACCTAGAACAAACAACCTTGCGAATGCTGGCCCCATCCGCGTTCGCATATCGCTTGCGATCATGGTGCGTCTATTCGACTTCCCGTTAGGACATAATCTGACACTTCACTGCAGCCCGCCTTTCAGGCCATCAATCTCGAGCCTGAGGAAAACGTCGACGAACAGATTGATACTACCAAAGAGATTCATGTAAGTTGTCACGTACAGTGAAAACTATGATTTTTGGCATTTTAACGTTTGTTATAGGTTGATGAAGCCCTAAAGCGCTTTCAAAATGCGTTGAAGCTCCACGCGCAAGGTCTACGGTCCCGAGAAGCAGCCAACGCAGCCTACGATGAACTTTTCGAGTCTGAGATATTTAAGTACCGAGAAGCAAAGACCGATTATGAGCGAGCGGAGCAACAAGCTGATGGCACCACGGAAACTTCAGCACCCGAATCTTTTGCTGAGGGGCTGGATGTGGCCGCAGGAGGAGCCGATGGAGTGGCTGCTAGCCTGGCGCTGGCGCTTTACCTCTCCTACAAAAATTATGGACAGTTTTACCTGGATAAGCTGAATGATGAGCGTAATTCAAATCCTGACTGGAGTAATAAGCTGCAAGTATACTATCGCAGCGACCAGGGGAAGAAAGTTCTTGACAGCTGGACTGCTGCACTGGATCAAGATCCTTCGGATCCAGAGCTTTGGAGAAAAGTCGCAAGATTTGCCGGAGCGATGAATAGCGGAAGAATTAAACGATTCTGTCTAGAGGCTGCAATAGAGTTGGATGATGACCCAGCCATCATGGAGGTTGAGCCCCCGTCCCTCGCTGAGAGCTTAGCTGGAGAGCAACTCAGGATTTACTTGCAACTTCTTGGCGACGGTATGGCACTGTCTCACCCTGTCATGGCGCCTTGGTTGAAGAAAAAACTGCCATCACTCTTAAAGCGACATCTTGACCCTATTCCGTTCTTGCCAGACCCGACTTCGACCCTCTCAATCTCACTAGAGCTGCGAAATAACAATAAGCTATTGCTCAACGATAGCGTTGATGATGCTATATCTGTATCCAGCGACCTAGAAGCTTCTAGGAAGCATATTGAGTCGTGGTCTGATCTGGGATTTGAGCTTATGAAGTGTGCTGAAAATACCAAGAATGCCTTGGAAGTTTGTCGGTTAGTCCTGCAGACGGCCAAGCAAGATGCAGATATGGAGGAGTTGCGGGAAGAGGCCACCAATCAACCTGCGAACAGCTCCTCGCCCGAGAGCAAGAAGGCCGCGGATGCCAGTCACAATAAAGATGCCACCTCAGCAACACCACCGCTGGATTCTAAAGAGAGCCAAATATCTGATATTGTTAATGATGCTCCAAAAGGCTCTGACACAACACAGAAGGAGCTCACTGCACCGACGTCCGCCAGAAAAAGATCACAGTCTGCTGCAGGACTACCGGACGGTGGCGATGAGGAAAATGTGACTGAAAAGAGAAGCAAAAGGGTTCGCAGGAGAACGGAGACAATTCATACTGAAGAGCCTGCCGATCCAAGTACGCTTATAGCAAATCAGCTTCGGCCTTTTCAAGAAGCTGATCAGCACCTTTTTACCATGACCAAGAATATGCTAGAGGCTCTTGGCGTTGAAGATAAAGGAACTTTTGAGTATTTGGATGAGATTCTGAATTTGTGTGTCGCAGAGGATCGGTCGTCCAAGTTTACTCGTGTTGGAGCTAAAGACTTGCGAGCTCTGATAGCCGACTTTAAAGAGGACGTTGCAATGGTCTTTCTTAATAAAAAAGAGCAGGCAACCTTGGGACTATCTTCTTTTTTGGAGCATGCCAAATCTGGATCTCAAGATCAAGCTGTGAATATTCCTTTTAATGAAGCAAAAGGCTTGAGGGATTTTGCTCAGAGAGTGGAGAAGAGACACGAACTGATAACGAGCCACGACGTTGTCTTTGAGTGGCTGAGGATAATCAGCTCAAGTTACGCCTCTTTCAAGTGGTCGGATGTTATGAAAACTGCGGTAGTTCAAATGCTCAACACGGTGGACTCATTGTTGTATAGACGCATCGCAGGGGAATTGGAAAAAAACTCCTCTTCTGAAGCTCTCACTGACCTGGGGTCCCTAATACCTATGATATTTGAGCTTTATATCGACATTTACGAACGAATCACGAACCCTAGCAGTGCTGTTGACTATGCCACCCGAATGGAGACCAAGTATCGACTTCAGCGATGGCTGGACTTGGCTTCGGAGTATGTGTTCTTGATGAATCGGCCTGCGACGGATCCTCTATGCGTCAGGTTTTTATGGGCATCTGTCATGGTGTCGTCGCTCTCGGACAATCCGGTTCGAGAGCACATTCTTCAGTTGTGGACGTCTCTTCGTGATTTTCTGGCAGAGGAAGAAATAGGCACGTTGACTCTGCCGAATAATGTGGTCATGCCAACAATCTCCCCAGCAGCTGCAGATCGAGAGATATCAAAACTTACTACAATGGACTTTTTTCTCAGCCTTTTCCAGGAAGGCATGGAAAGCCCTGTTCACGTTATTGAAACCTTGGAGCCCGTTCTTAACCCTTCGTCAGTCTGCATATCTACAGATAGTCCGGATGACGCGACAGACTCAGGGGCTTCTTCTTCGTCGTCCAATGTAGAGCAGCAGAAAAATGGAAATCGCATATCAGATTGTGCAACACAGGGTATGCGTGATTTGTGGAAGTTTTTGCGCAGTAGCAGCACGGAATTGAGGCTATTTCTCTGGTCACGACTTGGTGACGCATACGAAGCCATAAAATACACAACTAAACGATTTTCATGCTATCTCAGGAGCATTGAACTTATCGTGGCGGATTTGGAGAGTGAAAAATATATCAAGCTTCCTGACGAGTCTCGTCTGCTCCTCTATATGAGGACTTTGAAGTCTCTCGATGAATTGCTAATTCAGGCGCTGACATTAGCCTTGAACGATAGCTCTGTATTTGAGATCATTGATGATGATCACTTCAAATCAAGCTGCGGTGCTCTTGCCAAGGTGAATTGCCTTCTTCATATTGCATTCTTGTGCGAGGATGAGATAAAAATAGGAGTCAAGACAGCACCGTCTACAAATTCTACTTTCCAGTCTCTCATCACCAAGCTACGGGAAATGCAAGTGCGCACCTGGTGCCTTCAATTCGCCATGTTTAGGTCAGGACTGCCGCTCCAAGAATCGATTGCTCCCGAGAAGGATCTGGCGGACTTCCTGGCTGCTATTCACCAAGTGATTGGCCTTCGAAAGTGTTGCAAGGCGTCAAACAAGATTTTCCTCAAAGTTATGCGCATGGAGCTGCTTAAAAATAAAAATATTGAAAACTGGGAAGATTATCTTGGGCAGGTGGTTTATGATTTATATGGACTTAAACTTGGAGTTGGTGTATGGGAAGTCCAAGATCACGGCTGCCCGCATGAGAAGCTCGAGAAGCGCCAGACGATGCAGCTTGTGGAAAAGGTGATGGTGCTAGCAACCCGTATGCCAATGAAGGATCTTTTGAAGTCGGACCTTAAGACTGCAATTGAGCATATGCAGCAGACCATCGGTCAGCCGAAATCTACTCCACAGATGATTCACAACTTGCGCAACTTCACCGAGCTAGTCAAGAAACCCATCCATCCTCTTCGACTCTATCAAGCGTTAGTCGGAGAGGTATCGGTTGATGCGGTGACAACAAACACGCCGGAAGCTGCCTTGGCTAAGCATGGCTGGTTTTTCTTGCTCGGGATGATCGCCCTGACGAAATTTAAAGCCGTCGATTTAAATCGACGGCAGACACCTGGTGCAACGGATGACCTCCGTATTGGAGCAACATTCTTAAGGCTACAGCTGCAATTCACTGCCGATAGCTGGGAATCGTGGTTTCGGCTGGCCGAATGCTTTGATTATGATTTGGATGAGGCTGTGCTGTGGACGGCCGACAAGATGAACAAAGACAGAGCGGAACTGGTCAAGTTTCAAAGAAACGCAATCAACTGTTATACGCTTGCTTTATCACATTCTAGGTATCAAGATATCGAGGTAGTCAATGACGGAGATCCTCTGCATGACTTGTACCATAAATTTGGAATGCGTTTGTATGCTTCAAGCCGAGAGCCATTTGCTATGGAACCCTTTGAACATTCCGACCAAGAACGGTTCTTCATTCAGAACATGGGCGCTGGAACTTTCAAGAGGATTCTACATGAGCAGATGTCGGAGTATAAAGTGTGGAAATTTGCTGCTAAGCTTTTCAGAATGGCTATGGAGCGAAAACCTAGCAATTGGAAGTGAGTACAGATAATCGTCAGACTAGTTAATGAGAAAGACTTGCTAACTGTGGAATAGAAATCCGTACATGCTAGCCAAGTGCTATTGGAAGATGTATCAGACGGTAGACGAAGACCTCGACAGCAAAGATAAGGATACCAAAATTGGGATCAACACGGTGCTAAAGGCACTGAAAGATGCGGTTAATGTAGCATACAACAACGCAAGGAAATCTCGTCATAGCGAGCCGATTCTCGAGCCGCATTACAAAATTGTCTCGATTGTACACAAGCTTGTAATGCGGGGGGATCTTCCAGCCAAGGAAGCAGCTGAACTTTTATCGGAGCAACCATTCGGTGTACAGTTCAACCCAGATGATATCTTTGCTTCGTTTACAGAGCCAGAGGACTGGGAAGAATATGTCATTCCGAACCTTATAAAGCTCAAGGAAAAGGACAAGTCTAACTGGCAGCACCGAATTGTGGCACGCCATGCTAAGATTTTGTTCGACGAGAGCAGGTTGGAACAAAGCAACGACATCAAAGTCGCAGCCAAGCTCGCATTTGCGATCTTACGAGAAAATATGTTCACTAAGACAATGGTCATGAATGTGTGGAAGTGCGATGCTGAACGTCCCGGTCGCCACCACGTTTTCACTGAGCAGTATGTGCGATTTATGACCAAACTTTTAGTTGTCTTGTCCGACAGAGCCAACCTAGAGCAGCTTCTTCGTCGCCTTCGGAAGAAGGGTGCGGATTTCTACCACTTTTCTGATCTGTGGCAGTCTTGTTGCGTTTCCTATCTAAAACTCTTGAGAGAAGCGCACGACATTCCACATCTCGCAGACGATGCATTCAAAGCATTGTCTACTGAGGAATTTGAAATTCTCAGCGAGAGAATCACAGTTTGGGCCGCCGGTGATGAGGCGAACACCCCTGCATTCAACTGCATGAAGGAAACCATTGAGTTGAAAAAGCTTAATGCCAATTTGATGAAGGCTGCAGGGATCGATGATTTGATAAATGACTGTTACTCGAAGATATACGTAGATGTGGCCGGCACGTTGCCAGGCGAGAAACCAAGCAAGATTATTGAGGAGCGCAACCACGCCAAGGAAATTGCTGCAAAACTTGAAGCTGCGGCTGTGGCTCAAGCTGATTCTAAGCCCACTAGCTCTCTCAGCAGTATTCTAAACCCTCCAAGCACTCACGATAGTCTGCCTGGCACTGCGACACCACTGGAAGGGGAGAAATCCGAGGCAGCGCCGCGAGTTCGGAAGACCGGAGTACGTAGGCCAGATGTGCTTCGTAAAGCAGAACAGGCTATTCTTCGTTCGATGGAAATTCCAAAATCAGTTCATCCGAGGAGCCGAGTGGGCAGTATGTCAAGTGGTAAACGCGGAAGCCAAACGCCAAACGTGGGCGCTAGCGATGCCGATAGCGATGACGAGGGGCCAGATGCGCAGGTTAGGAGAGAGGCTGGTGAAGATACTGATATGCCTGACACGCATGTATATGAAGAGGTTGGCGATGAGGGCCATGACGACTCCAAGCTAGAGGATAAGGAAGAGCTTGAGAGCGATGAGGCGCACAGTCTGGACGATTCTGCTGACGATGAGAGCGACTTAAGTGACGTCCCGGATGACTATGAAGAAGACGTCCCCCCAAGTCTGATGTTCCCACATTTAGGCCGAACTATTCAAAGCGGTGAAACTAGTGGTGAAGACGCCGATAGCGAAAGCGAGGGTGACGAAGAAGAGGATGAAGAGGATGAAGAAGAACATGGGGAAGACGAAGCCGAAGAGGCCGAGGAAGAGGCTGAAGAAGATCATGCTGCGGGTGAAGACAGCAAAGAACGACACCCTGAGGATGGTGACCAGGAAGAGAGCGAGGGCGAGGAGGAGGAGGAGGAGGAGGAAGAGGAAGACGATGAAGGAGAGCATGAAGATGAACACAGCGAAGAAAACGAAGACACTGAGATGGCAGAACCACATACTCCGCCTCCGGTGGACGCTGACGATTCTATAGAAATGGGAACATAAGCTTACAACTGGCATTGGTTGCAAATTCTGTTGTCTTTTTTTTTTTTCCTTTCTCAAGGGGTTTGGGGAAGAAAAGCAGAGTTTGCTTTGCATTTATTTCAATGCATCATTACGAGACTTTCATACATGGCTTTTTATTAAGAACAGATGGGGTTTGCTAGGTTTGTGTTGTTGGGTAGGTAGTTTGAGGCGTAGTTTAG
Source organism: Trichoderma oligosporum (assembly GCA_015266385.1). Classification (NCBI taxonomy): domain Eukaryota; kingdom Fungi; phylum Ascomycota; class Sordariomycetes; order Hypocreales; family Hypocreaceae; genus Trichoderma; species Trichoderma oligosporum. The sequence goes on along the minus strand of JACBYL010000058.1, from coordinate 12,099 downwards.
GATGATTTGGCCCAGATTTGGACACTTCGGTAGTAGTAACTAGATTAAGGGATATACAGCTCGTGTGTGTCTTGGAATCCTTTCAATCTACAGAGGGAATAGTGATACTGACGCTCATCTTTTGCATAATATGTAAGCTTCGAGTGATGAGGAATTATCATATATATGGCAAAAAAGAAAGTAGATTCTAACTCTTGGAATTCGACATCAAAGGATATATACTACACCTAAACACCCATTTTCTTTAACCATAATCTCCTACCAAATTTTTGATTAGCCTTCTTCTTGGTCCATATTATCTCTCCTCCTCTTGCCCCCCATAGGCTTTCCTTTTCCCTTGCCTTTACCCCTGCTCTCAAGGAAGGCCTTCATCTCTACTCTGACTTCTCGCTGAGCCTCTTCAACCCTGTTTTGGAAAGCCATTACTTCTTCTTTCTCAGTTGGGTAGATATCCAGTTCCTTGCCCAGAGATGCCTCGATGCGCTGGAAGATCTCAACATCGTATTGTGTGACAATGCTAATGGCAATGCCAGATTTACCGGCACGAGCTGTTCGACCGACACGGTGGATATACGTTTTAGAGTCCTGAGGTAAATCGAGGTTGAGCACTACATCGACAGCTGGAATATCCAAACCACGAGCAGCTACATCGGTGGCTACGAGGATTTCGCGGGATCCTCCTTTGAACTTGTTCAGGGCACCTAGACGGGAGGACTGTGATAGCTGTCCATGAAGTGGAATAGCACCAAAACCAAGAGTTCGTAATAGAATAGATATCCTCTGAGCCTCGAACACTGTGCGGGTGAAGATGATCATGGACTTTCCAGCAAACTCATTGATGAGATAAATAAGATATGTATCTTTCCGCTGATGGGGGATAAAGACGTAGTGCTGAAGCAAGGTCGAGACAGTCTGGTATTTGTTTGAGCTGATGCTGACGCGGACGGGGTCTCGCAAACTGGCTCTCTGGAGACTTTCAACCTTGGAGCTCATGGTTGCTGAGAAGAGGTAGGTGCGGCGCTCACGGGGAATGAATTTGAGAATTTTGTCGATACTAGGACCGAAATCCATGTCTAGCAGACGATCGGCTTCATCCATGACCAAATACTTAAGCGATCGCAAAGAGAAGCCCTTGGTTTTTTCCAGATGGTCCACCAATCTACCGGGTGTCGCAACAATGATATGAGGCTTCTTTCCAAGAGCAATGGATTGGGGAACCATATCCAAACCTCCTACAATGACAGCACATCGGAGAGAGATGAGCGCCCCCAAAGCTTCGAATGACTGGCCAATTTGAGCAGCGAGTTCTCGAGTTGGCGCAAGAACGAGTCCGAAGAGCGGCTGGGGCTTCTCTAGGAGGGCTTGTAATATCGGCAAGGCGAATGCGGCAGTCTTTCCGCTACCTGTTTCAGCGAGACCAATGACATCTCTGCCCTGGAGGGCAATGGGAATGGATTTCTCTTGGATGGATGTAGGATGTTTGTAGTTGAGAGACTCGCAAGCTTCGCATAATGCATCTACAATGCCCTAAACAAGGAGTAAGCCATAGAATGATTCAATTGACATTGTTCATGCCTAATATATTGTATTTCGTCTCATACCAGGTCTTTAAACGTCTTGGGCTGCTCTGGGGCTTCTGCGACGTCGGCGGAGGAAGCGACATCGAGAGTAACGGATTCTTCTTCAGTGGGAGGATCTGGAGATGTTTTGGATGTGGTTGGCTCTGGCTTTTTGTGCGTTGTAGACGCATCGTGCGCTACCTTTAGTCTTTTTGAGCCGCTCATGGTTGATTCGAGTCTGTTGAAAGCAGAAGAGATGAAGCCTTTCATAACTTTTTGAACCATCAACTTTTTTCAGTAGCGAATCAGGTCGTTGCGGGATCAATCCCTGTCAATGCGATTTAGCAGAAGTGGAGGCCTGCAAGGATCAGGAAAGAATATTATTTAATGCATGTATCGAGGATCTCTCACATGTCCCTATAACGAGAAAATTTTGGGCCCAGAACAACATTTTCTCTTTAATTATATAAGTGCTCTGCCTCTTTATGTACTTACAAAATATTATTACTATATCCAATACAGAGTAAAAATTTAGTGGGGGGGACATTGCACTGCGATAAGAGTTCTTATCGCCTAGGCCGGCTTGAACTTTTTTCTTCGTTCCCATTCAATTGGACATGCACCTTGTTCTAAGTATAGGCGTGGTGATTTCTTGACCAGTTCAAAACAATTAGCCATGGCAAAGCGAAGAGTTAAGAAGAGAACCCATTTGGGGGCAAACAACCCCCAGCCTGCCACAGCTGGACATGCATCTGCTCGCGACCCCAAGAGTATGGTCATCAGAATCGGTGCTGGAGAAGTCGGTTCAAGCATCAGCCAGCTCGCAGCAGATGTCAGAAAGGTCATGGAGCCCGGGACCGCTAGTCGGTTAAAAGAGCGAAGAGGGAATCGATTAAAGGACTACGTTGTCATGTGTGGTCCTTTGGGTGTGACCCATTTGATGCTCTTCTCGCGATCGGAAGGTGGTAATACCAATATGAGAGTTGCTTTGGCACCTCGAGGACCTACGCTGAACTTTCGAGTCGAGAAATATTCTCTTTGCAAAGATGTACAGAAGATTCAAAGACATCCTAAGGGCATGGGGAAGGAGTTTCTTGCTCCTCCTTTGGTGAGAATATCTGCTCTGGTTGAAAATTGAGTGTGCGCGCCGCTAACAAATGACAGCTGGTAATGAACGGATTTTCTCGCCCCAACTCCAATGCGAAATCCAAGGTTCCTAAGCATCTCGAGTCATTAGCTACAACCGTTTTCTCATCCATGTTCCCCCCGATTAACCCACAAACCACACCAATCAAGACGATACGCAGAGTATTGCTCTTGAATCGAGAGCAGTCAAAGGAGGACGACGGCACTTTCATTCTCAACTTTAGACACTATGCCATTACCACTCGGCGTTCGGGTGTGTCAAAGCAACTGCGTCGGATTAATGCGGCTGAACAGTTCCTGGGTACCAAGACCAGTCGACGAAGCCAAATGCCTAATCTGGGCAAGCTTGAAGATATCGCTGACTATATGATTGGCAACGAAGGCGGCGACGGGTATGTTTCCGATGTTACGAGCGGGAGCGAAGTCGAAACCGATGCCGAAGTCGAAGTCCAGGAGGCAGCGCCGCGAAAAGTCTTGTCTGCCAAAGCCCGAGCTGCGGCTGCGGAGAACGGCCAAGAAGAGGAATACGAGGAAGGAAACGTAGAAAGGCATGTGGTGAAGCTCGTTGAGCTCGGGCCTCGCATGCGACTACGTTTGACCAAGGTTGAAGAGGGAATGTGCTCAGGTAAAGTCATGTGGCACGAGTACGTACACAAGTCTGCTGGAGAAATTAAAGAATTGGAGAAGAGATGGGAGAAGCGAAGACAGGAGAAGGAAGCCCGACAGCGTGAGCAGAAAGCCAACGTGGAGAAGAAGAAGGCGGCAAAGGCAGCCCAAAAGGCTAGCAACAAGGGTGGAAAGGATGACGACGATGAGGATGACGAAGATGACTACGAGTACTATAGCGATATGGATGTGGACGAGTTTGACAGTGAAGGCTTGGCTGGAGATGCCGAGTTCAAGGTGAATGAGAGGAAAGAGGAAGAGGGAGAGTGGGAGGACCAAGAAGAAGAGATTGCTAATAGCTGATCAATGAGGGGTCGAGGATATCCTTGTTTTTCAAAAAGGGGAAAAGGCATCTATCAGTAAGAAACGTACATGGCGCTTCGGTGTTTTTTGTTGAAAAGATAACAATTTAGTATATACATTTATTGCTATATTTTTATGATTTCAGGCTCCAAGTCGACATATCAAACAGATACCAATGGAACATTCCAAAGCACTCTCGGCCCTTGACTGCCCTCCATCAGCACATTGATAGTTTCCTCTTTGTCCTGCAGTTTCCTCCATCTCCAGGCCTTGACAGCAGGGCGATCCAAGCCAATGCCCTCGATCACATCGACCACCCAGTTCCCTATATTCGGGAGAAGCTTGAAAGCATGCCCGCTCCCTCCCGTAGCCACCATCAGGCCGTCATATTCTGGGACGCGGTCAATTACGTAGTGGTTGTCGAAGGAGTCTGTGTACCAGCATAGTCGACTTTCTGAGATGTAGATACCTTCGTTACCTAGTTCGGGGAGATATTCGTCTAAGAACTTAGTAACAACTTGGTAGGCTTGCTGGGGCACCTGATTGATGTTTCGGTTTGAGATTGAGTTTGGCTCTGTGCTGCTGCTGCTCCTGCTGCTACTCCATTTGGTGATGGGTACGCTGCGCTCTTGGCCATCGGATTGTACTTGAGGATTGGTGTACTTGGTTCTTCAGTATGCCGTGTTCATTAACCGGGAAGCCGTAGAGACCGCCCTGAGCTCCGTGGTGACGCATATTGAAAGTCCAAGAGGGGAAACTAGAATGATGGAATCGTTGGCGAAGGTGGGAAGATTCGGGGATGTGAAGCATGAAGACAGAGCCAGCGGTCGCTTCACAAAGGGAGTCAAGGGATGGGAGAAGTGAAGGGGTCCAGCCGCCACAACAGATAATGTTTAGGGCAGCAGGATGGGATTTGCCGTCGGCGGTAGTGATGCCGGTGATGATTTTGGAGTTGATGTTGGAGGATACACCGTATGTGAAGGAGGTGAATAAGCCTGATACGGGATCGAGGACGAAGCGCACGCCAAGTTTCTTTGCTTTGTGCAGAGCGAAACGACAGGCTTTGTCGGCGTTTACGAAGCCGCCGGTTGTATCTATCACACCGAGAGCGTCCTTGGCAAAGGGACGCAGAGCGTATCCCATGCCCTTTTGGAGGGCGAGCCTGATGTCCTGTTGACGGTCATTAACGAGCTGTGTGCCGCGATGGCCGGCCGCTTCCATGTTTTCAATGGTGGCGCACTCAAAATCTGGGAGAGTAGTGGCATCGCTGCAGGTGAGATGGCCGTTTTGGATGAAGAGGGCATCATGGGAGGTCATGCCGGGGGGAAGAGCTTCATTCTCACTATCATTCTCACTATTTTCATTACTGCCGTTGTTGTTGCCAGCCACTTTGATTTCTGCGTTCCAAGAGACCCAGGATGAGAGAGCTTCGGTACTGAGGTCTTGATATTCGATTTGAGAGCCGTAGGCGGAGCGGATGATTTTGTTAATATCTAGAAAGCAAGTGAGAAAGGAAACGACGGAATTAGAGACACTAGAGTTCACTTGAGTGATGATAGTGATGAGACTAATGACGAACCGGAAGATGCGGAATCACAGCCGCGGGAGTAAGAATATAGAGTGTTATGGTAGGGCTGTTTGTCAAAAACTGTGACGTTTCTGTAGCCTCTTTGCGCGAGGTGGAGGGATATGCTGAGGCCAAAGATGCCAGCTCCGACGATGATGATGGGATCATCTTTGGAAGGTGGAGGCTGTGAGGAGGAAGACATTGTTTGAGATATTGTTTATGAGGCTGCTACAAGTATGTGAGATGAATCAAGAGGTACTTTGTATGGTGTAAGGAATTTAATGTATGGTGGGTTGGTGAGGGTGAGGGTGAGGGTGAGTGAGTTGAGCTGATGATGAGAGTCTTAATTGGTGTATTGCTTGATTCATATTATGACATGGGGTGAGATATTAGCCTAATATGAATACGATCTACGCATTAAATTAGAGTATCATGAATTGGTAGCTGAAACATAAAAAATGGATTATAATTGAAGCTATCAATTGATCATTTCTCTCATATTGTATCATATGGTGGTGTGGTGTAGATGAATCGTGTATAGACAGCCACGCTTTTCAAAACCCTTACGCTTTTCAAAATCTCATAACATCATCACCCAGTATAGACAAAGTATATGTCTCGCGTAGACTTACGCTGGATAAGCTGGGAAATCCCACGGTACAGCCTTTGCCAATAACTGATAATCTAGTCCTTTGGCTCCCGCATTCAAATACAAAAACTTGGTGTACGGCACCGTAGCATAGTACTCGAATCGAATGCCCGCTGGGATGAAAGCCACGTCTCCTTGAAGCAAATACACTGTTTGATAGCCCTCAAGCGTCAAAGCAAGCTGCCCCTCATCCATCTGAATGGCAAAGTGATGAGGCAGCTTTGCGACAGATGGTTTATCCCCCTCAAGTTTGGGGGAGAATATGATGGTCCCTACGGTGAAGTTTTTATGGGGGGTTTGTTCAGCCGTGAGGAGCGTCTGGATCACCTTGTAGCCGTTTTCGCTATTGAGATATTTCGGGCCGTGGTCTTTGGCGATGTAGTAGGGATCTGTGGGATCAGAAGCGAGAGTGTTGTTGCCATTATGCCAATTGATTGAAGGATCGCCGGCGGTGCCATTGACAAAGTCTCGTCTGGGGATGTAGACATCTGCCTTGGCTACATATAAATCCAGGGAGTTGAGTAGAGCTTCTTGATCAGGAGTGACGTCGCCAAAGGGCTGGTCATCGCTTTCAACTAGTTGATACGGCGATCCATGGACAGAGTCAAAATCGCCGATACTAAAGACGTTGAAGAGCTCTTCGAACCCAGCTGGGTTGAAGATGTGCGTGAGCTGACTATCGGGATCGGTGGGCTGAAACGTATGAATCGTGCCTGGAGGAGCGCTTCCATAATCGCCTGGGGTAGCCACACGAGCCTCATCAATGGCACCCGTCACGTTCTTTTTGGTCCAGAGCTCTACTCTTCCCTTGGCGCAGTAGAAGTGCTCATGTACATTATGATGGGTGTGCGGTCGTGCGGAAGTCCAGCCGGTGAATTTACCATTGTGTTGAACAAGAGAAAAGGCGCCGTCGGATGAATTGGCGGTGATGGAGAAGCGTATGATTTGACCCGAGGTAGTGAGCTTGATGGCGTGGCCTTTGTAGCGAGGGAGGACGTAAGGGCGGAGGTGGTCAGGGGCAACGTCGACGATGAGTTTTTGAGGGGGATGGAGAGAAGATGTTGTTGTTGTTGTTGTTTTTGATGGTGATGCTGTTACTGTCGAAAGAGATAGTGACAATGAGAGGGCAAGAGTAGAAGCCTTCATGATGAAAAATTACCTCCAAGGAGCAAATGATTGATATATGATATTCAAAGAGCTCAGTAGCCAACTTTCAATTACATGTAAACACACACGTAAACCAACACAGTAAGAAGAAGAAGAAGAAGAAGAAGAAGAAGAAGAAGTCAGTAATGACCCAGATGAGATATCCCCTCCTCTTTTTATATTACAACCAGTCAAAGAGCCACAACCAAAGTCTTCGATGTCGTGATTAATTGATCCATTTCCTTGCTTTTCCTTGGCTACTTCTATATTGGAAAAAATTCGCATCCCCAGCCTTACTGGCCTGCCTAATACAGACACGTCTATCCGACCATCGAAGTAATTAAGAGATTGACGCTCCCACTTAACTGGTGGGAATTTTTTCAAAAAAAAACAAGTTCTTCATAAGAGTACCACTTTATGTTGCAAGCGAAATGGAGATGGCCCTGGAACTAATGAGCTAATCGTAACCCTACGTGGGATAGAGTACAAATCAAAGTTATTCTAAGTCTTAGGGCGGGAGAGGCCAGGGGGGGGTTGGATTTGGGTTAGTGTTTTTTGCCGGGGTTGCAGTATTCCGTATTAGAAATGAAGAATGAGGCTTAGAGGTGGGTTAGTCAAAGCATTGTCCATGATTGGAAGGTATCGACATAGACAGATTGTATAGAGTAGAGAGTAGAGAGAGCGATATACATATATATATAATATATATATAACATGATGGATGTATATGAACAAGGGTTTCTATATATTTCTATATATCAAATATGCATCGTCAACAACAACAACAACACCACTTGCGTTAATATAAGATTCTCTCGCCATAGCAATACCTAGGTTCATTTCATTAAAACCTCATTCACCGGCGCCACCGGCTTTCCCTCTCTCTTCCACCTCATCACATTCTCAAAACACTCCCTCTCCGCCCTCCGAATCGCCTCCTCCGTCCAACCCCCCATATGCGGCTGCAAGACCACCTTGTCGCTCTTCTTAAAATACGCATTGATATTCGGCTCATTGGTAAAGACATCTAGTCCAGCTCTCGCCACTTTCCCGCTCTCCAGCGCTGCAATCAATGCGTCTTCGTCGACAATGGGTCCTCGAGCAGTGTTTATAAAGAATACACCATCCTTCATCAAGGCAAACTCGGCAGAGGAAATGAGATTCCGTGTTGCTGGTGAAAGAGGACAATTGATCGATACGACGTCGGCTTGAGATAATAACTCTTCCAGCGAAGAGCAATACTCTGCCTGGTATCTCTCTTCAATCTCGTCGCTCAGCTTCTTTCGGTTATAGTACTTCACCTTCATGTTAAACGCCTTTGCCTTGGCCGCCAAATACTTGCCAATGCTTCCCATGCCCACAATCCCAAGCGTCATCCCCATTGTATCCCTTGTCGGTACAATTCCATGATACCAACCGCCTTCTCTGATGCGCCTCTCTGCGACAAAAGTATTTCTCACCACAGAGAGGATCAAAAACATGGCCATGTCGGCTGTTGCCTCCGCCACGGCGTCGACGGTGTTGCAGAACCATATACCCTGGCTAGTCATCCACGAGACGTCGAATGTGTTGTAGCCCGCCCAGGCAGAGGCTATTATGCGACAATGAGGAATTAAAGCCGAAAGCAAGTCTTGGTTAAAGGTGTTGTAAGAAGGCGTGTCGGCGAGGACAATCAAGGCCTCTATGGGATTAGACTGTGAGATGAGACGAGGGAGCTCATCTTGGAGCTCTTGTCGGTTAGACGAGCGAAGAAACTGACGCCTCATAAAATAAAATAAGCTCATTATTCGGAACTATAGTTGGGTAAGTGAGCTAGAGGTATTCGTAGTCACATACCTCGATATCCAACTCAGCATTTATAACCTTCATATACTCGTCGCCAACATAATTGACACTTCCCAAGACCGCAACACGAGGCTTCCTATCCCTGAACATGACGCTCATTGCTATTCTTCTTGTCTATCTATCTATGCAATTGCAATTGCGCTACAGCAATTTTAGCAGTAAGGAAGACAAGTAAAAGACCCTTTATTCTTATACAAACTCCAACGAGACGCCCCCCCAACTCCAAAATTTACCCCAGTTAATTAGTTCCAAGCGTCAAAGGCCGAAGGGCGCATTTGAACTAATTATGTAATATAGTCTATATATATATGGATGGAGTAACTATAGGTTAGATAATCAGTACTTGTAAATGATGCGCGCCCTTCGACTTACATCTAGAGCAACTACTCGACAGTAATAGAAGCCATAAAACCGCCATTCAAGTATACTTCTAAGAGGCTTATTTGGGTGAAACCCGAACGTTTAAATTTCTATTTATCTTAGTTCTCTTTCACTCTCACGTATTGGAACAAATCGCTTTCATAAGTTGGAATAGAAATTCTTTCTCTTCACTATGTCTTAACAATGAATATTGTAGGCTATAAATAGCATGATGTATGATATTTACAAATCATCAAAGCCATGCACAGGTTTTTGTCCTTTTGTTTTTTTTTGTTTGTTTGTTTGTTTGTTTGTTGTTTTCGTACCGTCCGTCTCATTTCCAGCTTATTTCTGAGCCCAACCCAGACGGTTGTTGCCAGCATCGAAAACAACAAGGGCAGCCTTGAGGGCAATATCGCCAAAGATGCTGAGACCAAGATCCTCATTGCTCTGAAGGCCACCGAAGCAGGTGTTGCCGTCACTAGAGTAGAGAAGCAGCTCACTAGAGATGGTGATAGAAGAGCTTCCAACGCCAAAGGTGAATGAAGGGAGATCCTCATCGCAGTCGAAGACGATACCTTGCTGCTCTTCATCGTACTGAGCACTCTGAATATTCTCGTAGTAGGCATCGACGATGTCGTCATCGAGGAAGAGCAGGGTGGTGCCAGTGTCTGCAATACCCTGAATAGAGGCGCGGTTGAGCTTGGCATTGCCGATAGCGTAGCCTTTGGCAGTGAAGGCCCAGAAGTCGTCACTGTTATCAACAGGAGTGTAGACAATGGGGCCGCGAGCGAGCGAAGTGTCGATGAAACCAAAGTTGTAGCTACCGTCTATTTTTGTTTGGTTCAAGTCAGTTTTATAAAACTTGATGTAGAGTATAGTAATGAAATCAAATAGGGAAAAATCATATTACTTACCAGCTTGGTGGTTCAGGTTGGCGGTAAAGAGAGGCTGAGCCAGGGTCTTGGCAGCATTGGTGAACCAGGTATTCTGCTGTCTGGGGGTAACTGTGTTGCCGCCGCTGAAACCAAGACCAAGCAGACCTGAGTTTACAGTATCTTTGACGAATTCCGCGGATACCTCGGTGGCAGACTCAACAGCCTGAGCGCTGACGCTGAAGCCACCAATGGTGACCTTGTCGGTGTAGACATCACCCCTAGAGGTGCTGTTGTCACCGTAACGAATGGACCAAGAGGCTCCGGAAAGCTTCTTGGCGGTAGAAGACTTTGCGATGTTGTACAGTGTGTGACCACTGGACTGAGACCTGGGAGTCTCGGAGCTGAAGACCCACAGATCGGAGGAGCCGGTATCAAAGTCCAGTGGGAGGACCTGGGCGGGAGTGCCGATGGAGACGGAGGTAATGTACTGGACATCCTCGCCTCGGGGGGGACTGTTGGGAGCCGAGGCAGTCTGGCGCTTAACCTGAGACTTGTGGGCAGCCACAGCAGCGTGGAGCTTGTCGTTGATAGGCACGCCGTACTTGCGGTAAGCCTTGAACAGAGCAGTAGGACCGTGGGGAACGTGGTCCTTGTTGTAGGCGACCTTGACAGAAGCAGTCTTGCCCTCAGTTGGAAGAGCAGCAGCCATGCCGCTAGCGGCGAGGAAGGAAACGAGGAAAGCTCCAAAGGACTGCATTTTGAAAGCTGGAAGAGATTGATCTCAAAAAAAGCTGCTTGAAAGTAGGGTTGTACTTTGTTGTTGTCTTGAGGGCTGGTGAAGAGATTCCAACATCAGGACGAGGGGAAGATGGACGGCTTTATATCCATCAAAGCTCATATGTCCATCCAGTTTTTTGAAGCTGGCAATGATAATAACAAACATTGGAAGACCAAAGACTACTGACGGCTTCCAGAGCATGGTTTAGGAAGGTCATTTTGCGCCATCATCCCAGGGCTTTACACAAATTACTAGGGTTCGGTGATGGGTTAGAGGAATCAACATATGCAGTCTGTCTTTAATTTGTCGGCATCTGCGGTTCCCAGACTACCAGCGAATGAGACTCACACGTCCAGGGGTAGGAGGGTTAGATGTGGACGTGCCTAACCTTCTAGCCGAGAGAGTGAGGTTCAACCGAGAGTGCATTGCCATATTTCGCTCCGAGGCATGGGAACCTTTGTCGATCACGTATACGCCGTCATCCCAAGATAGAAGTCCAGAGTTCTAGTCCCAAAGGCCAGAGCTACTTGATTAAAAACGACGCGGCATTGGTGGACTCCAGAGAGACGAACAGGTAATAGTACATACTAGTAGTATCATGTCTGAAAGCCACATTGGTTCTTGCCACCATGCTCAGGGACCCTGTTCAAATTCAAGGGTTCTTTGTTGTCCGTGCGGCACTGATTGCGAAGTAAAGTTAGAGTGGCTAACCCTTGAAAGTACTGTAGCAATAATCGATGCCGATCTTGCTTTTATCAGGTGGCCCAGGTTAATAATCCGTCAATCATATAACAACATGACCAAAATAAAGAAGCGGGCCGCCGGCACTGCGCCAAACTGTCTTCGCTATGGTGCTGATCCTGGAGAAGAGAGACTAAACTAGTCCCAACTTTTCCAAGCAATATTGAAAAAGATATTCACCGGGTCTCGGTGCTAAGAACCAGTAGTTGATTTGAGTCTCTAAATCAGTCCTAAAACAAAATATTACCACCATACCTTTGGAGGCAGACTGAGTCAATTGTATTGAATCGAGGTTTCGAAGGCAGGCCAGTCAAGCAATACCAGTAGTACTCCGTATATTACTCGATATTTGCCTCGGTATAAATCCGAGCTCCATAATACAGCACTAACCAAATCGAACAGAGATCAACCGCCAAGCGATCCATCAATTAGACGTGCCTGACGCCCGGGAATTAGGAAGG